>JAECUM010000579.1:0-43023 GCA_016617855.1 Megalonaias nervosa
GCAGGTACAAATACAAGACATGTTTGAATATGCCATCTGAATTAAATTTTTTTGAAAAAGAAATGATGGTAAGAAACAAAAATCCTACGATATCACTACTATTTTCATGCATAACCCCAAAATATCGTCTTTTGACTAGATCTATAGACCTACCCAAGAGGCTACTGGCACAAAATATCAGGAACTCAAACAAAATTGGTTACATCTGTTTTTGAAGAAATTTTTATTAAAGAAAGATTATCTTGTGAAATTTAATTATTTTTTTTTAATAACTATATGTAATATTTTTTCTGTATCCCCCCCCCCCCCGTATAAATGCCTTTTCTGGGAATAATGGCAATAGTCACGTTTCCTGTTGGCGTACAAATCTAAGATATTTTGTTTACTACATTCTTGAATAGTATCAGATGTACGAAAATATGATATAACGAGGTAGATTGAACCCGCCGAACCTACATTTTCTTCCTTTTGAACACTTTCAACAATATTTATTTTCTTCTGCTTCCCGTCGGTGACTTGGAATCCCTCTCTATCATGTTGTGCGTTTGTGTATCAGTAGTAAAGTAAGGTAAGGTTCCTCTCTCAGAGACCCCCTACCCCTCCAAAACGTTATACGTTAAAATCTTTGTCAGCAGCCTTTTTCAGCTCAAAATGATGACTTTCATATTTCTGACAAAATTTGTTTTGTCGGGGTAGGGGGTCTCTGAGATAGGAACAACTTACCTTACTTTACTACTATTACAGACTTATACTTATTATTTTTATAGTTTTAGACAAAATTTCATATTAAACAAATGAAATATCATATAATATGGGATATCCGTCAACGTCAATCCGACATGTTGGATTTGATCTGACAAACAGATTTTGTAAGAGATTTAATTCGATTAGAGCAGCCTCAGGTTATACTGGTATAGAAAATAAAATAATAAGAGACTGTATTAAAAAAGTTGGATATCATATATCGCCAAAATATGGATCAGTTTGGTTATTCGCGGCTGAAAATGATGTGAGAATAGCGGGTTGGGCAGATGATGTGATGACATTTATTGATAATATGGTTGATATTTTATTTGATAACGACATTTCTAAAGCTATAAATGTTTGTTTAATATAAAAATAATAGTCCCTAAAGACTGTTTCAAGATGATTATATACATATGAAGATGATTATATACATATGATTATATCTTAATTAAGGACAGCACAAAACACAGAATCTTAATTACAGTAGCATATTTACTGCAAGCATATTTACAGCACAGTCGCATAGACACCCCCCCCCCAGCGAATTCCTAATCGAAACGAAATATTAGAAATTCGGAGGGCTGTCTAGGCAAACACAGTTACATATAAACTTAATTCTAAGAACATTAACTCTAGGACGGCACAGTTACATATAAACTTAATTCTAAGAACTTTAACTCTAGGACGGCACAGTTACATATAAACTTATCTTAGGACAATACTACAGGCTTTCTCTACGTTCAATAGAAATTTTTGCACACTACCCCCATCATAATCACCCAGGGAGTGCAGAATTACACCCACCAAGTGATATGGTGAGAGCAGTGTACAAATTTTCTATTGAAGCAGTAGACGGGCTGGCTACGCCCCTACTTAAAATCAATTTTTTTTCGGCATCAAAATCGCCCCCCGTCGCCATATGGCAGTCATGAGATTCGAACCACGGACCTTGAGCACAAGAGTCCAGCGCGTTAGCAATCGGCCACCGGACTTCATTATATGTATATGTTAAAAAAGTTATTATATAGTTACCTAATACTACACAGGCTATTACAATATACAGAATAAAAAAAAAATCATAATTATTATTAAACTATAGTGTGGATTTCTGAATAAAATAACATTTATTGTAAAATATTTCAATTTCCAAATACATTGGAGAGGTTTATACAATGTGTATAAAATCAGCATTTCTGTCAGTTTGAAGTCTGTGTTTCATCAGCCGTTGCTAGGAGATAGTGAGAAAAAACAATAAGTTTTATTATGCATATGCTGCACATGCTATCTAAAAATAACTTGCTGTGTGAAGTTAAATCTCATGTGCTTTATGGTCATAATTACAGTTTTTTTTAGTTTTATGCCTGTCTGTTTGTATGTTAGTTAGAATATTTATAGTCACAATTACCGTTGTTTTTTTTTTCGAGTTTTGTGTCTGTCTGTTTGTCTGTGCAAGTTCTCTTTTAGAGTTAAATGCTTTTTAATAAAAACCCAACATTAGTCTTATGTAAGTTCACATAACATAGCAGACAACTGCTTGTTACTAAGCTATGCTTAACGGAGTTGTCTCGCTTGATCAACTAATCCTATGCTTAACGGAGTTGTCTCGCGTGATCAAAATGCAGTGAATTAAGCAAAACTTTGAGATAAAAAGACTAAAACTCACTGATTATAAGTTTTATAGCCAAAAAATAAACCAAATTTTTACAATGTAAAATCTAAATCATATATGATATGTTAGATAACTTACAAAGATTTTAAACTAAGCTGGAACAGTATTATCTTTCTTTTTAAAAAGGTTATATTTCTTGACCAACGGATAGCATTTCCACACTCGCTATCAAGTAATATGTACTATCATGATTATATAACGAGAATTTAACTCTACCAGATACTTTACGACGACACTCAAATAATTCTTTCATCGCTATATTACTGAGAAGATACTTACTACCTTTTGCAAAAACTTTTGACCTGTCCAAGTCTATACTAATTTTTGTGTACTGTTGCTGGCTGATTGGATTATATAAATTATCATATTTCAATGCAAGCTCGTCTCGTAAACTTTCGAGATAACTAAAGTATTTGCTGTCATCTGATCTAATAAGGGAGAGTTTGATTCTGTCAAGTTTACTAAAACAAATACCTGAAATTTCATCATTAAATTCAAATGACAATTGTTGGCTATTGACCATTATTTTTTTTATTTTGCTATTAACTCCATCTGCTAATGTTAAATTTTCAAACATTATTTCTAATGTTTAGACAAAATTAATTGTATAATGTCCAATTGCTAGTCTTAATTCCATCGCTGCAATATCTTTTATCATCAAAATTACTTAGTCCACGTTTTATGATCGTATCTGTTTCAAGTTTATGATGATTTGTTCTTATGATATTAGTTTTGATAAAACTGACGCTATTGTTTAGCGCTGCTTTAAAATCGTTAAAATTCATCATCTTTTTCACATATCCTCGAGGAATACCTTTAGCTTTCTTTGTAAGTTTATTGTCATCTAATATAACAGCATACATTTTGCTTCTTAATCCAACAAACTCTCTCACCGGCATAAACATAAACTCATCTTTCATTTTTCCAATAACTTTCTTATTTGAGTTATCTTGAAATCCACTACACGCTGGATAATTTAATAAATCGAACAGACTTTTATTATTGTAAATATCTTCATATACATCTTCACATTTTATATTATAAACTAGCAAGTCCGTATCAGTAAATAGCAACTCCGAATTAGGCCATTGCTTTTTGGTAAAATTGTAGTGAAAATTATACATCAGCCACTTCGATATATCAAGTACAGCTGCACCAACATAAATCGGTTTATTTAACTTTAAATTTGTCTTTCGTCGTTGTATTGCAGCAAGATTTTCATTAAATATTTTCATACTAACAAAACCATCATCGTTAACTAATTTATTTCTGCGACAAATATCATTAACAATTTCTATAGAAACCCTCCTCCGAATGTTTTCCATCGTCTTACCGAACACCGAGTTATTCATTAACTTGAAAAAGTTTCTCAAAGTCGGTCTTAGCCACAGCACGACGTTTTGTATTTAGATCAATATAATTTGCCATCCACTTCGACTGATTAAACTTTAGCACGCGGTGGACCTTTCTCAGAATTAGTCCAGCATCCACTGCTTGCTTTAAATTTTTGTAATGCATAACGTAATTTCTTTTATCTAACAAATTTGGAACTAGCTTATTAACAATCGAATTTTTTGATGTCGTCGTTGCTCGTTGTTCAGGCGATAATAAACTATAATCAATTATCATTGACTCTGCACAAAACGGATAATCATTGTGTAGATCGTGTAGCGAACTAGGATAATCTAGGTCAACTTCAACAAAATATGAGATATCGGAAAAATCTATATTAATTTTTCTAGGTAAATCTTTTTCAGTTTCTTTAAGAAATTGATCTGGAGTTATCCAATGAAATCCACCGTGTGGCATTGGCTCTGACATGGCCCAGCCATACAAATTCACACAATCTAGATAAATAATGTAACTCGACGGGAGATTTTTATCGTAATTTTTCAGATATTTGTTATTAGCGGCTGTATATTTCTTTGTTATGACGCTAATTCCACCTCTGATACCTTTTTCAATAAAGTTAAACATATCAACATCTGTCAAGAGATCTAATTCTATTTTACTCGTTTTTAGTAGAGCGTCCCAAGACAGCCCTGGAGCGGAATAATACCACCAGGGATCTAATCCATAATTTGTATGACTAACTTGACGAAAACTTTCGAAAACATCTGCTAGCAATAATACATCTGTTTTCAAATACAGATCGTGATAATCACCAAATGTTTTACAACCAAATTTATTCCAGATATCTTGTGCATATTTATATTCGTCATCAGTGATATTTTCGTTTTTGAGTTGCGAGCAAAATTTATCTTTGTCAGGCAGAGAAGTTTCATTAAATCTGCTCCAGTCATCGGGGTACTCGTACGGAAAAATACCTTTTTTTGTCAAATCGATATAATTTTTACCGAAGCAACTTTTTAGATTAGCGAAATTACTGCCGGCGCTTGTAGCGCTGTTGACAAGCTCATCTAATGATGCTGCCATAAATTGCAGGCTGTCAATAAAGCGTAATTTGCCGAGCGTCACTGACATATACTTTTCAAAATTATTTGGAATACATTTTATTACGTTATTTAGTTTTAGTTTAGCTTTAATATTTTCATCACCAAAAGCTTCTACAATGATATGACTGTCATAACCGCGAAAGTTATGTAAAACTACAGGAATAAAATCTGGAGCATGAAATTTTAAATTGCAACTGTTATGAGCTGCTCCACGATATTGGCCGGTCAAATGACAATGATCTCGCACCTTGGAATCGTCAAGTAACTTTTCACAAATATGACAATTAACTGCTTTATCGAAATCGAGTCGTTGTTTAGACGTTATTCTTATCGGAGTTGTTTTAAATAATCTGTTAGAAATTTTATTAACCTCGTCTATTAAATTTTTTAGTAACCACATGGCTGGATTTTCACCTCTATATAACTTTATCGGAGATGAAAATTTATCGCTGGCGCAACAAACTACTTTATAAGCTACTCCACAAGGAATATGCTATTGTATTTTTCTAGTACTGGATTTATTCCGATTATTTTCAGCTCCAGCCACGGGAACGAGTAGACACTCGAAATCAGCGTAAATAACAAAAGGAATATTTAGTTTATGATTATAATTTTTAAATTTTAATATTTTTTCTTTTTCGCTAGGCATAGTTATTCTTTGAACATTAATGCAGTATTTGAGATGCTCCTGCAGTCTTCCGTCGCTAGAAAAACCGTGCAAACATCTATAGCAGAAATATTTTTTATTTTTATTTTTGCTGTACTGTCTGCCAACTAATCCGTTAAAGTTTTTTATCCAACAGTAATGTCCCTGATAAAATAATAAATTTATTGTCAACTGTGTAGCATTTTCTGAGATATATCTGGGGTAAACATTTTCTTTCTCATCTAATCCAAAAACATTTACTGAGATATTGTTTTGTTTTTCAAACTTTGGTATATGATTTTCTGCTACTGGAAAAGTTATTCCTGAAAAATTTAGTTCGTTCTTGTGTGGAAAATACTTGTTAACGCGATCAGCATTTTGTTCTTTTGGAAACATCGCAGAAAGAATAGACCACTGAAAACATTTGTCATCATTGTTTCTCACATTTATACAGCATTTTTTGTTTTTAATTTTTTGAGGGAGATCGACGTAGCTAGCGCCGCTGCCGCGAAGTACGTTATATTTTGCTGTGTGAAATAAAACTTCTTTTATCATTTCAAATTTCCAACCTGATCCTGACAAAGTAAATTCTTCTAATTTTTTGTTTATTTCTTGATGTATTTCATCGGCGACCACGGCAATGTTTGTTCCAGTTAATATTTTTCTCGATTTTGCTGTTAAATATGGTTCTGAAATTTCGCTGTCAAAACTTTTTGTTTCAAGAAGTACATCCTCGACTGCATGTAACTATGATAAAATCATATGATATTGGACTATAAGTTTGATACTTTTATGAGCCGCAAGTTCTCCTGATATAACAGGTTGTAAAAGATGAAATAAATTTGTAGAGCTAAAATTTGTTAAGACATTTTGATCATCAAGTTTATAACTATTGTCATAACCTGAAAAGGCTGAAGCAATTTTTTCTGATTTGATAATGCTCTTTTTAGCAATATCTCGCAATTTTAACATTATATATATATAGTAATATTTTATATTTAATTGAATTTTTCTAATTAGATATATGAAAAACCTTATAGTATAATGACAGAAATTTTGAGATATCTGCCACTGACAGCGGAAGAGCAAGAAACTTATCATGTACACCCAAGGTACAACCTATATGCTGCAAATGCGCTTGGTTCTGTTATCAACATAGCATCTGAAAAAGCTATTGGCATACCAACGCCAGCTGGTATGTTAATTTCAGTAAAAGAATTGAAATGTTTAGAAAAGATTTTATTTACACTTTGTTTTGCGGTGATATTCCAAAAGGACAACAAGTATATAGAGCAAATGGCACAGTTGCTGATGATAATATTGAAAATTTAGGATTACAGAATGAATTTCAACCCCATCCAGTGTTTAATCTATATGAGGCAAATGATAAGGGAATTATTCGACGTATAAAAACAAAAAAAGTTATTGGAAAGTTGAATAGCAATAATTATTTGCATGTCATGGTACGTGGAGCAAAAATAGATTTTGTTCATTATCTGTCACATCGTTTTGTGTTTGAAACTTTTAATGGCGGTATTCCTAATAATTTAGTTCTCGACCATATAAATAAAAATAAAACAGATAATCGTTTGGAAAACCTAGATTTAGTTACGTCAAAAGAAAACACAAGACGTGGAGCTGGTGGTAGTAATAATTTTAAAAATCCAACCAAACAAATAATTTCAATAAATATTGAAACTGGAGAAGAAATGAAATTTAAATCAGTTTACTCTGCAGCAAAATATCATAAAATCGATTCAAGTGTAGTAAAATTTGTAGCTGATAATATAACAAAATCAGCAACGTCAATAATGACATTTGACAGATTTAGTTTTAGATACGATAACTAATAATATTTTCTATATCATTCCGAGAAAGACAATTATGACTACATTCCATGACATCGTCGCGATTAAATCGTAATGTCATCATTTTATTTGTATCAAGTTTCATTTTGTCAGCTGCTGTTAATAACAATTTGTCAGAGTCGCCTAATGTTATCATAACATCAACAAAATAAAAATTATGTCCCAATAAACAAGCTCGAATTGCCTCAGATAATTCTTTGCGATTTGATATATTAACTTGCTGATGATATTTTATTTCTTCGAACATCTTATTATTTATTAATTAGATAAAAGATTATTATAGTAATGAGCTTGATTGAGAGACTGGCTGAGCTATATTCAGGAGATTTTGTTTCAGTTTCTAATGTTACATCAGAAAATGTTATTAGTGATAGATTTGCTGATTATACTGAAAAAGATATTTTGTATAACTATGACGATGAAGAAGATGATGTTGTTGTTAGTAAAAAAAAATTTAAGCAGACCAACAACCTGGGCGATATAATGTTAAGTACCATATTGCTAAAAAAATAATAAAATTTAATTTTACTATCGCAGAGCATCAAATATTTTGGCAACTTATAAAGCCTTTTTTAAACGTAAAAATACCTGGACAACAAAGAAATATAAAATATGATTTTATTTTTGTTAAAATATTTAATTTAATGCCAGTTGATGATGCGAGAAAATCACATTTAATTTCTTTATGCAAACCAGTAAAATGTAAGTCAGTATTAATAAAATACGAGGAAATTTATAATAATATTATTCAGTCGATGAAATCGCAGTCGATGATATAACAGTCGATGAAATCGACCGAGTTGGTACCCAACTATTAAATTTATCGCTATATCCACGCCATTTGACTAAACTTTTGTTGCCGCGCTTTTTAATAACTTTTTCAATAACAAATACATCTTGTTCTGTTTTCTGAAGTTCTTGCTCGTAAAAACTGCCAGTTATAGGCTCACCTAATAAATCTTTCAGCGAGTATGTAACTGGTATTGTTAAAAGTACTTTATCAACAACAAATACTTCTTCGCTCCAGTTATGAGTATAACCTTTTTCAAATGTTTTTTTCGTCAAAGAAATTCTAACTTTATCGCCAACTTTAAATTTGTGTCGTCGGTACATGTTTTCGTTTGCTAGTATTGGATTTGAAATCGCGTCATTTGGCGACATTTTGATGGATCTGTGTTTCGTATTATAATACTCGGTAACAATTTTCTGTAAATGGTCAATATATTTATTCGTGTTTTTAGCTGTCAAATACTTATGGATTTTTTCGTTTAGTGTGCGATTAAATCGCTCGACAATGACGCTTTTTCCCTCGTTTCCTGTAACATATTTTTTAATGTTATTTTGCTCTAAAAACTGCTCGAACTTTTTATTAAAAAACTCCGCTCCATGATCAGTCCAGATTCTGTTTGGTTTTCTTTCTGTGTTAACAATAATTTGTTTTAGCGCATCAGTCATCGATTTTATTGTTTTATCTGAAACTGGTATACTAAACGCGTATTTGCTGAAAACATCTACAACATTAAAAAGATATCTTTTTGGAGCGCCATCAGCGCCAACATTAAATTGAGCTAGATTTGACATATCAACTAAATCTATCGCCCAGATGTCATCAACGGCATTTGCGACAACTTTACGTCGCGGAAACTTTTTTTTTTAGGTCTGTGTAGTTGAGACGCTAGCGTCTCCAAGGCAAGATCATCATATAATTCTTTTCCAAGTCCGAGTTTATATTTTGCTCCAATAAAACCCTGGACCAGCCTTCGGTCAATACGTTCTCGCAGCCTGTGAAGCAGGCCGTTTGCAAGTTTCATTTCACGAAGTTCGTCTAACATTACTTTATCGCAGCTGTGTTTATTTTGATCGCTGCCAGGAAGCTCAATATCTCTATAGCAGATATCATGGCGCATTGCTATTGCGTCAACTTGATTGTAAGGCTCTTGTCCTGGCAGCGGATTATCGTTTTCGTCAAGTTGTTCATCAAGAGGATTCCATGGACCTGTATATTTATGGCCTGGCAATGTCCAACCGCCTTTTGGTCTCGGCAGTTTGCCAATTAATTTATGTATATCTATACCTGTTCCAATTATTTCTCTGCTTTTGCATTTCTGGCAATATGTAACAATTTTATTTTGCTCGAGACATAAATCTCTATCGCAATCGCAGCCGCATGTCATTATTTATTTAGTCGTCTACTAAAATAATCTCCCTTACAACGTCAGGAGGGTAACCCGCTCCGCTTGTTTTTGGCAAAAACATACTTTTTTTCTTCCGCAGATTGCACAAATACTTTTCAGCATTATTCTATTATTTTTTTGTTTTTTTCTGTTTTTTCGTCTTTATTTTCTGTTTTAGTTTTACATTTAAGACAATATGTTGACATTGTTATATTTGTAATTTAGATAAAATTAATTGCAATCTTTAGGTAGCTTTACAAAAATTAAATGCAATCTCATCATTAGCGTGAGAAGGTCTTTTATCAAATTGCAAAATGAACTTTAAAAAATCTGGATTTTTTTGTCATCTGTTTGATGAACATTACGCAATAATATCCACAAGCGGAAGTTCCAACTGGTTGAATTTGATTAGACGAATAATTTATTATTTTTTTTTACTCGTATATTTTTTTACTGCGTCACTTGGTGGAATTCCGAACGAGTCAAAATAATTGTTATCATAAACAGCTACCCAATTTGTGCCAGATCCGTCATTGAAATCCTGTATATTTATAACACACGATGGTGTCGCTTGCGCTGGAATCGCCATAAGTTCATCTTTGGAGTAAACTCTACTGAAATCTTTTACATTTTTTAGTTTGTCAAGTATATCAAAATTACTTAACGCGGCCTTGTTCCTGGCAACATTAATCCTCGTCCTCGTCCCAACAGACCTGGCAATAGACTTTCTGCCAATCCCGCTAGTAACGGGGTTATTGGAAGAAATCCACCTTTTCGCTGTCGTGTCTTTTTTTTCGTCGTCTTTCTTTTCGTTGCTGTTTTTCGTTTTGGCATTATATTTATCAATCAGATAAAATTGTTGCCATCGAACATTTATACGAAACATTAAACTAAAAAATTGTTACCATCAAACATTTATACGAACATTTTCTTTATACCACTACCTTTAACTACCTTTTCCGTTGCGCCAGATATTGCCCCAGACGCTGCTGCTAATCCTAATGTACCTAACACTGGCAACAATTTAGGTAGTAATGTATTGGCTATCATAGATAATGCCGGACTGAAGAAACCGCCATGTTTTGCCATTGCAGTTATTTGTGCAGCGCTTAAATTTAAAACAAAAGGTTTCTGCGATCGTATTTATTTACTTGTTTTTTGGTTAACATTAATTTTGTTAAAATACCCGTTGCGTTAGGGTTGACCTTTAATGATACTTGCCTCCGTTTTGCAACAGCAGCTGCTAATTTTTTAGCTTGACCATCAGTCAAATGTATTTCTTTTACAATATATTTTGTCATCTTATATAACGATTACAGATTAAACTTGAAGTTCTTCGAACTTTGAGTAAAGTGCAAAGCACTTTAAACTTGGACTGTCATTTTACCTCCGACAGAGTCAATTGTAACAAATCTATCGCTTATCACTAACGCATACACGTTTAACTGCGCTGCTGGAGCTGCTCCTAGTGTCCAAGTAATTTCAATATCAGCTGTGCTGTCTACAGCTCGCTCGCTATGGTTACTAACATCAAAATAAAATATCGGATAAAGTGTACGAAATTCCTCTACTGATATCTGAGATCCATCTCCAACATCTTGATATTTTTGCACTGCATCGAGTAAATACATGTACGGTCTAGTAATATTTTTATTAGCATCATCTGCAAAATTACATTCTATCGTTCGTTCTGGATATTGTTTTGAATTTATTCTAGCATATATTCGTCTAACATCCGCATTATCAAATATCGCATTATTTTGTTGTTGGTTGTTACGTCGAGCTTGTTGCTGAAATACAACAAATAATTGCCGTGGTTTTTGTTCACTAGGTGTCGTTGTAACTCGCCATGTGTAGTCGGTGGTATTCGGAACTGCTGTTTGATATATTCTATGTTGTTGAAAATAAATTCTGTAGTGCTAGACGGAGTTATTCTTGGCATCCATAGTGCAAGTTTGTTTATGACAAATTGTACATCAGCCCCGCCATGTCGAAATAAACAATCATTTTGATCTGATCGATCTAAAATAAGCGTATGTTTAACTCCACGAAATACTTTATTATAGTCCCCGCAAAAGCCAAATATTGTACTTAGTGGCAGCATCATTGTAATTTGACGTGATTCTGCTGCAAGTGTCTTTCTCTTAGCATAACCATCATTGTAACGTCTGTTTCGAAATCCAATTGTGTCAATAACTAAATCCGACATTTCGACGGCAGTAGCAGTTGCAGCTGGTGGTGCTATACCAAGATTATTACAAGCAGCAGTAAGTGAAACTCTTGTAGCGTCTACGTTAGCGGCTGCAGCTGGTGCAACTATACCTAAAACATCAGCGTTAAAAATAAGAAAACTTCTTACAATTACGAGATCTGCGGCAGCATCAGCTCCGTGTACTAAAACACCTTTTGAAATAAATTCATTTGGCGCAGGAATTATTGCTCCAATTCCAGTATCTTTAAATCACATCATATTAGTTGCAGTTGATCTGGAGTAATCATCGGAAAATGAAATATTTAAGATTGTACTTGCAACTTGTAAGTGATTTGAAATATCTTCGACAGTTTGATTGGCCAGCTGATATTTAGCACTTTTAAATAAACACCAACCGTCATTTATAAGAGCTACTTCTACTCCAGCTGCAATTGCGGCAGGTGGAACAGCCACTGTCATAATCTGGCCACGAACTTCCAACATTGCTTTATGAGGCAGTAGAAATACGTCCTCGTCTCGAGTATTAAATGTTCTTTGGCCAGCCTTATTAGGTTCGTTGGAATTTTCATCAAGATATTCAACGTATTCGAATTCTGTTACTGTGTCGTCTGTGTCATAAATTTCTGCTAAATCGAGATAATTTTTTACAGACTTTTTTTATTTATTAGGTTATGCAAAATTTTGTCATCAATGATAGCGAAGCTATTGCGGCGCTGTTACTTTAGATATTAATTTTTGTATAATTTATTCTCCTCGTGGCGATAAAAGTTTTTTTTGTCGTTGTTATCATTGCGCGTTGAGTTTCTTTTGTTGGTGCTATTTCTGAAATAGCTTGTTTGATTGTCGTAGGTGCTTGACCGGCGCTCGTAGAGCTAGGTCGGGCATGCGCCTTAGGTGCGCCTTTTATTTTATCAGCTATTTTTTGCCCCACAGCAGTTCCAGCAGCAGATGCAGCTCCAGTTGCAAAAGCTTTCGATGCGTCAAGTGCAATTGGTGCAACTTTATGAGCTATTCCTGGAATATTTTTCATAATTTTAGCAAATATATTTCCTAAAAATCCTCCTACTATTTTTCTTCTATAAACTTTTTTCTGTTTCATTATGTCTGAGGTTGTATAATTTTGTTGTCAAATCTTTCAGAAAATATGTTTACTATTGCTCGCGCCTATGCAACGCGTAGGTGTAAATAATAAGTAACAATTTCATTATTGAAATCTAACTGTCTTCCTGATTGATCTGTCAACTGCATATTTACTTCTGTTATTTGATTTTCAACGTTTATCGGATAATAAATAATATGACGAGGAATAATTTGCATAAGATAACCAGGTGGAACATCTGGTGAAAAACTGTATATCGTTTGCCCTTTGCTGCCTTCAGCTGAATAAGAACCAGATGCAATAGAGCAATTTACCAATATTGTGTTTACATCAGTTATATTTACTGGCAGTTGATTTTCATACGTTTTGGGAATATCAGGATCTTCAGCAGCATATCTAACATAATTAGAAAAAAATCCAATCAATGGTCCAATACTTCATGGTGGACTAAAACCAATCGTTATATTTTTTAATATCATTCTTGTGCGTAACGTATTGTAATTTGCTTCTAGCTCAAAATGGTTAAAATTTTTATATATTTCTATTATTTCTTTGTTGCCTCTCTCTTTTATTGTATTTATTATTAAATCTTTCATTATTTTATTTAGATCAGTGATATTATAAGCTCCTTGTGGAATATAAAGTGTTTGATTAATCACGTAATTACCAGTTCTAGTAGTAGTTGGAGTAATTAATATAAATTCATCATTTACTCCAGCTTTCACATTAGCTATAGAATTCCAACAAGTGCAAGAAATAAGTCCAATTTCATATTGTTTTTCACGATCTAGTTCTATTGGTGGAATATACTTCACTGAAAAATTTGCGCTATCATTTTTATGGCTAGAGTCCAGTAATAACGTTGCTGACATTTTTATAAAAATGTTAGATAAATCGATAAAAAACCATTTTATTTAATTCTAAAGTTTGTCTGAGCGTGATAAATAAAACACTAATATTATTTATTTATTTTTTTTATTTATTAAAATCAGTGAATTTGTTAGAGTTTCTCTGTTTTATTTTTTAACGCGCCTACGCGTTGCGTAGGTGTAAATAATAAGTAACAACCTCATTATTAAAATCTAACTGTCTTTCAGACTGATCTGTCAACTGCATATTTACTTCTGTTATTTGATTTTCAACATTTAGCGGATAATAAATAATATGGCGTGGACTAATTTGCATAAGAGATCCTGATGGAACTTCTGGTGAAAAACTGTATATCGTTTGTACTTTACTATCTTTAGCTGAATAAGAACAAGATGCGATGGAGCAATTTATCAGTATTGTGTTTACATCAGTTATATTTACTGGCTTTTCACCTTCATACGTTTCGGGATTATCACGATTAAGAGCAGGATATACATAATTATAAAATCCTATCAATGGTGCGATACTTGTTTGCGATACAAGACTAACTGTTATATCTTTTAATTTCATTCTTGCGCGTAACTTATTATAATTTGGTGTAAGCTCAAAATTATCAGCTATACCTTTATTTTTTGTTATAAGTTCTTTTATTATTTTATTTAGATCAGCAATATTATAGGCTCCTTGTGGAATTTTAATTGTTTTCCACGCGACAAATGGTGGAGTACGTATAGGAACACTAAATGAAAATTCATCGTTTACTCCAGTTTTTGCATTAGCCATAGCATTCCAACAAGTGCAGGAAATAAGTCCAATTTCATATTGTTTTTCGCGATCTAGTTCTATTGGCGGAACATATTTTACAGAAAAATTTGCGCTATCTTTATCAGATTGGCTAGAGTCTAGTAATAACGTTGCTGACATTTATTATTATATTTTTATAAAATTAAGTCGCCGCGATTAAGTCGCCTTGATTTGATATCAAAGTTTCGTATTTGTCAGATGTTAATAAATTGTCCGATCTCAAATTATCAAGTATGTCAATAATTTCATTGTCAATTTCAGCACCAGCATTTCCAGCTTCTTTTGATGATATCAATAGCATTAATCTGCCAATCATTTCAGTAACTGATGAAAATATTCTAACACCAGTTCCTGTTCTTTCTGCTCTATATTGTTTTACACGACCTTCATCAAGTTTTAAAAATTTCCCTTTAAAATCCCACCCCTTACCAAAAGGTTTTGTTCTTTTGGCTCCTGCTGTTTTTCCAACCATTGCTGCAATAACACCATATCTAATTTTTTCGTAAAGTGAAATCATATTTACTTCTTCTGTAACTGTGTTTAACTCATTTCTAGCAGTAACACCGTCACTCATTATTACATTTAATTTATCAATGTTTTAAATTCTTCATCTCTCCATTTACTTATATTATCAAGATCTTTTATATTTTCTTTCTCTAAAAATTTATCATATTCATCATTTGTTATCTTATTATTTGCTAGTTTTATATACCATCGTCTTTGATCTTCAACTTCCATAAACTTTGCCGTTAACTGACCAACTCTTTCTTGCTTTTTTCAATATCCTTTAATCTTTCTGATACATGTGTTAAAATATTTTTAATCTCATGTGAGGTTAAATTTGTTAATCTTCGTTGATGCGCTAGTGGATCATTTATTAGCCGATCTAGTTCAGTTTGTCTTGCAACCGGATCAGCGATATTTGCTACAAGTGCTTCAGCTAATCTTCTTTTTTCTTCTTCAGATATCTCAGCAATTCTTCCAATAGTTTCTTCTTGTTTTTCTTTAATTAGTCCGAGTAAACCTTTTTCCTGTAGTTGCTTAAGTTCTTCTTCTGATAATGGTTTAGTTTCAGGTTGTTTTCCAAGTAAAGCCTCAGTAACTGGTTTGAGAGCGGCTGCTGTTGTTTCTGCTGCAACTACTTGGCCACGTCGTGCTTGCTGTACTAGCTGTTTAAATTTTGCCTGAGACTGAGCAAGTTTTTTTTTTAGATCTTCTATATGTTTTCTGTACTTTGCTTGTCTTTCCATTAATTATATACTATTTTGTATAAAAATTACTGTAGATATTTTCAATACAACATCGAAACATTTTACTCATATCATTTGTTAATTTATCAAACAAAAAAAAGTTGCATTTATTTGCTGTTGCTTGATGATATAACTCAATAAATTTATCTTTCGTTACGTCACCACATTGCTCGTTCGCGATATTTCTAACATCGACATTGTCAAGTCCTGGAAATAATATAAAACAACCAGTATTTCGCCTAATAAATCTATCAACATTATATAAAACCCTGAGCGAGATAAATAGAATTACATTTCTTATTTCGCGACAGTGAAAAATACGATCTGATTTTATTCATTTCCTCATTGTTTAGCGGAATATCATCAAAAACAACTATCTTGTGTTCGGACGAATCAAATTGATTAACTGGAATAAGTTCTTCTGGTTGTTTGATAATAAAAAATCTTCGCCAGCTTCAAGATCATCACGAAGTTTGTCATTATAATTGTTAAGTAGCTCGTACTTATCCTGTTGCGGGTTAATCGTGTAAATATAAACGCGATCGTAGTTAAAATTATCTCCGAGAATTAAGTTCATAAGTAAGTTTGTTTTTCCCGATCCGGTTCTCCCAACGATAAGATAATGACAATCTGGAAGTTCATTGTTATGTTTATGTTTCACCAAACGTTCTGTATCAAAATTTAATATCGATGATTTTGCCATTACTATTATATAATTTTATGCTATATAATTTTGTAAAACGATAAATAAATAATGAGTTTTTATTCAAAATTTGGAACATTAGTAGGAGATTCAACAGCTGAAAGTATAACAGACGGCAAGGTTGATTTATCAGGCTATTTAAAAAAATCCGGCGACACAATGACGGGAAACTTGTTTATGTCAAATCAACGAGTATTAGAGTTAGAAACAGATTATCCACCAATAAATGTTGTTAATACACAAGCCGTTAGTTATGCACAACTTAAATTAGTCGACGATAATAAACTAGATAAATCTGGTGGAACTTTAAGCGGTAACTTAGATATGTCAGGAAAAAAAATTATAAATTTAGAGACCAGGTATCCGCCAGCAAACTTAAATCAAACTCAAGCGGTAAGTTATTTGCAGTTAAAGTATGTTGATGATAACAAACTTGATAAAATAGGTGGGACAGTTACAGGTAATATTATCATGTCGGGAAAAAAAATTACATACCTTGGAGACCCAACTGCAGAATCAGACGCAGCAACAAAAAAATACGTCGATGATCAAGAATCTAAGTATGTGTTAGTCAACGGTGGTACAATGCGCGCATTCCTCAACATGAACAATAATGGTATTAATAATCTTAGAACACCTTAATCAGATTTCGACGCAGCAACAAAGAAATACGTCGACGATAGCGACATTAAGATCGGTAGTGATCAAGTAACGGCAATAAAAACAGTTAATGATGAAATTAACGCATTTAAAACTGATTTTTCCAATCACGTACAAACGTTCCTGAATTTTCGTAGAAATATAAACAGATCTGTTAATGAATTTTTTGGAACTCCACCAACAGTTGATATTAAACTCTCTGACATTAACACAAAACTAAACGACATTATTAATGGAATACCTAATATCATTGAAAAAACAAATCTGGTAACAAAGTTGCTTGCTGGAATTCCTCACAAGCAGATCTTCAACGCAGTATACACAGTAGCATCAGGATTAGGAGTATGGACACTGCAAGATAACACTCTCAAACATACCGCAGAAGTCACTGGTATATATAGGCTGTCCATATTTAGCATTGCAAAATTCAGTATATTTACTACATTTCCATGGCGTCGCTCAATCGAGACTTTTTCTGGAGTTGTATCTGTTATAATAAATAAAAATGCTGAAGAAACATTTCTACTGGAAGCATCTGATAAAAATTTAACCAGAGCATTATACTGGTGGTGTTTCGAATTTGTATGTGAAACTCCTCAATTAGTTACTTAGATGACACTATTGTAAAGAAATATTATATAATGAAAAAAAATATATAGTCGATTTTAATCATATTTCAGAAAACATTCCAAAACAAGATGTGGACGCCTTAATGCAATATTATAAATATTATCATAAAAAACTTTGGTGCATAAAAAATGTTACAAATACTATACCAAAATACTTCGAGTAATATCATATTTACCTCTGATCATGACCAGCTCTGGTATAATTTCAAGTGGCGCATCATTAAACCCGTTTTTGTTAATAATATATGGTGTCGGTGTTTCTCTTGCAACAGCGTGTAAAAAAATTGAACCTCGACTTGCGACTAAAACAAATGCTTGCAAAACAGCAAGTATCACCTATTAAAAATTACTTGATCAGATACGATCTTACTTGCGGGGTATAAAATATGATATGGACGATTTAATACGAGAGTTTCGTATCATTGACAGTATGTTAACAGATATTCTGCCAATGAGAGTTAGCAGATATGAAAAAGATTACAATAAAATATGGGTTACAACAGTAGATGTTTAACTTTGTATAGCTTTAGAAATATCGTTATCAAATAAAATATCAACCATATTATCAATAAATGTCATCACATCATCTGCCCAACCCGCTATTCTCACATCATTTTCAGCCGCGAATAACCAAACTGATCCATATTTTGGCGATATATGATATCCAACTTATTTAATACAATCTCTTATTATTTTAGATTTTATACCAGTATAACCTGAGGCTGATTTGATGGAATTAAATCTCTTACAAAATCTGTTTGTCAGATCAAATCCAACATGTCGGGTTGGATGACAGAAGGACATTATATATAATAATTTATTGTTTAATATAAATTTTGTCTAAAACTATAAAAATAATTTCTAGAGTGTAATAGTAGTAGAAGTAATTGAGTTGTTTCTATCTCAGAGACCCCCTACCCCAACAAAACATATTTTTGTCAGAAATATGAAAGTCATCATTTTAAGCTAAAAAAGGCTGCTGACAAAAATGCTAACGTATAACGTTTTTTGGGGGTAGGGGGTCTCTGAAATAGAAACCTCATATTACTTCTACTACTATAATCATGAAACTTTATGCGTAAATTGTTTTCGCAATTTGCATGAAAGTGTACTGTTGAATATGGCATCTACATCGAAACGAGAAGATATAAAGGTCAGAACGTCAATACATTATTTTAGCCAATATTTTACAGTTCCGATTTAATTATCTTTTAAACGTTATATAGTATCTTTTATTCATGTATTCAAAAAATCATTAATTCCTTGATTTAAATTTATTATTATTTTCTCTTCCAGATTGCTGCTTTTCAAACGCCCACATTACCATTTAAAATGAAGTTGAACAAGATGTCCTAAAAGACTGTTTAATGCGTGACAGGTAAGTCATCAATAACAGCTTGCTTTCAGGTCACGGATATTTGTTTTTTTTAATTATATGTGATGATGTTAACAGTTTGCATTTCCAGAATTTTAGTCAAATATATTATGCAGATTAAACCCTAATGGTTACATATCTTGTAACTTCTCTCTTGGATTCTTGCTAAGTTAAGCAAATAACATATTCGATAAGAATTTGAATGATTCTGGCGATATCTCGAAAATGTAATGAGTTGTTTATACATATCTTGTCACTGCATTTAGAATGTTCTGTTTACTAATTTAATCTGGTACGTTGTCTGCAATGTTGGTCTTCTCCTTCTTCCTGCATCAGAACTTGACTGCAAATGACTGTTTGCTTTCAGTTTTCATCAAGAGAAAGAACTTTTGTTGTCAGTTAAAACTCGTATACAAGAATCAACCGAACTTTATTAGTAATACATAAAATTATAATTATTCAAGTTTCTAAAAGTGATTAATAAACATTGAACTAATTAACAGATTATTCTGCATTTGATTCCTGGTGATTCTTTGGTTACCAGTTTAACAAAATGATAGTGATTCCGACCAGATAAGATGATACGGCAAATTTAATTTGCAAATAAATCTTATTTTGATCTATGTGAATTATCTAATTCTTATTTGACATCTCTTAACTTCCGGAAGAGATCTAGGTGACGGTTCTGTAACGTAATCGATATTATTTAGTGTTACGTATATGTGATTTAATTACTTGTTTGTTAGTTTTAATTTTTTAAATTTTTTTTTTTTATTTTATTCCATTACATGTTATTGTAATGATAACTTTATTCACTGGATTTGACATTTTTCCAGAAAATTCAGTTAAGTTCTTGAAACATTGTATCAATCGGTGATCTAGATTCAGTTTCTGGTAAACAACTTTTTAATTTTTTTAAAAAATTCATTCCCAGTGAAGGAATCACTGATTTCACTCAAGGTCATAACTGGCCTACGTGATAATAGACTTGTAGCCTTTTTGCGTCGCACGGACTAGTGATCACGTGACCCCATCACGAGGGTCTGAATTGCGTCTTAGTTAGGCTTAAAACTCAGTTTCACAAAGATTTTTAGTCAGTCGTAATTTTATACCTTTGGAGCCCAAAGGTATTTTTGTTGTTGCCAGTTTGATTTGAATTTTTTTTTTATTTTACGGAATTAATAATTTATTTTTCCTGCAAACCACTTGTGCTCATTCGAATTCTTGGACAAAGATTTTTATTGGACATTATTCTAAAGCCGGATTAGTATTCTTGGTGATTCACCAAGGAACTGTTGACACGTCAACACAAAAGAGATTATAGAAGACGTCATCGCCTTCCATCTTGGAACTTCATCGGGATTCGAACTGTGATTCACTTAGGACGTTTTATTGCTAGGACTTATATTTATTAATTCTAGGATTAATTTTGGATTAGATTCATAAACCGTAAGTCCTTTTTCTTATTTTTACCTTGTTTTCTAGGGAAATAAATTATTTTTTAAATTTTACAAAGCTTGTTGGATTCGCTCTTTTCTTTGTTACTTTTGTACGAGCCTAGACACATAACATTTAGTAAAGAACTGAATTTTAAAAAATATGGAATGCCTGATCATAACAACCTGAAAGTGATTTCATTTATTTCTGCTATATATTTTCTTTCGTAATGTGACTATAGACAACACGTCAGCTTATAAAGCATATATATGCAAATAGAAAACCACCTTGGTCAATAACGAAAGGTTAATGCTTAGATATATCAAAGTATGAAAGTGGAGTACGCTATCTTGGTGTACTCTGTCATACATATCGTTCAGAAAAGAAATCAAACTAGTGAGAAACTGGCATATTTATTAAATGAATCATAAAGAACACAAAAAGGAAAAGATAAAGTCTGTGCAAGTGAGAAGCTTCCATTGTTTAATAAGAGTGAACACTTCCAAATAGCAAAGCTTACACCAGTTTACCTTGTTTAACTCAGTTTGTATATACTATCATTTTACATGTGGCGTTGTATCTAACGTAACACGAAAACCGATCATCGTAAGTAGAAATTAAATGGTGAAGGTTAGGCCACGCACCCATTTAATTTTTTTACTCAGGGTGCAATGGACAGTTTTTATGCACAAATCTGATTTTGCATACACCTTCCCAATATAAAAAAATCTTAAAAAATTCAAATATATGAGAGTGGTCTAAAAGGTCCATAGTTTTGGATAGGTAAAATAAAGCAAAACATAAAAATATCATTTACTTGACCTGACAAGTCAGTGGAAATTCGAGGAATAAAAAGCTGATGCACCCCACCCCCAAACTTATACATGCATTTTTTATGTCCGAAGGCCATTTTAGTGAACATGTGATGCTCACGTTGCAAACACAATCCCTTTCCCTAAGTGTTCATTTTGAAAAACATTGTGTACTTAATAGCTTGATGGTATTCAAAATAGTTGTCATCCAGGCAGTTTTTGAGATATTCTATGTGCCTTGAACCGACATGTCCACTGCTGTAAGTGGCTAGCTCTGCTTTCTAAGCGACTGTTGGTATTTCACTGGCTACACACTGTGCAGCGACTACATGAGGTATAAATACCTCCCATCAATATCAAGAACAGTACAAGCTAAAAAGACCAAATTCACAAGTATATCGTGTTTAATTATTACACAATAATACCTTAAAAAATCACACCATAATCTTACGTTAAGAAATTTGCCTGGGGCCAAATTACGAAACTGTCCCCTGCCACCTAAAACATCTTGTGCAGCATAATTTCTGTCAAACGTTTTGTATATATTATATATTTGGACATTATCCAGCAAAATTGTATGAAGGAAATTATATTTTGTGCAAAAATAATAATGTTATTACTCTTTTAGAAAAGTGACAACATTGTGGCAAAAATAATTGCATTGTGTATAATGTGTGCTAAGACTGCCTTCTTGAAAAAAGAATTATAATTGTGTGCAATGGAAGATGCTTTCTGTCCTTTCTTGTGCCGCCATGGTCAAGAAAATAACTAAATTCTTTGACAATGGTGACTGGATGCTAAGAATGGATTTTACAGCTGCAAAAGGTGACTGACAATGAGACACGCTCTTAGTTATCAATCATAGAACTTCTCTAATTTGTAAGCAAGTATTTATTAAATATTTTGTTTTAAAATATCCACAAAGTAAGAAAAATGCCACCAGACGTTTACATTTCTAAAGTACGTTAATAGCAATTTTAGCCTGACAGACAGATAAAATATTCTGACCTAGTATTGTTGTTCTAGTGATATTGATATAAACGTGGGGTACACCATTGCCTTGCTAACCTAGAAATTGGGTAAGAAAGGACACATTAGGGAAATATAATGAGGCTAATGTATAATAATTACTTGTATATGGATATAGAACAATGGTATAATACTAGATGTGGTTCATTGTCACAATAAAAATAGCAGTTTTTCTTAAGGGTGCATACACCTGCCTAATGTATAAAATCATACAAAATCAAATACATGAGTGAGGTCAAATAGGTTCATATTTTTGGACAGGTCTAATAAAACCAAACATAAGAATATCATTTACTTCACCTTGACAAGTCAATGGACATTCAAGGAATAAAAAGTGGACGTACCCGACCCCAAATTTATATATGCATTTTTTATGTCCAATCCATTTCCCTAAGTGTTCATTTTGGAAAACATTGTGTATTTAATAGCTTTGATGCAGTTCAAAATATTTGTCATCCAGGCAGTTTTTGAGATATTCTACCTGCCATGAACCAACGTGTTTACTGCTATAAGTGGCTAGCTCTCCCTCCTAACCGACTATTGGTGTTTCACTGGCTACATACTGTGCAGTGACTATATGAGCTGCACATGCCTAACACCAATTTCAAGGAAGAAAAAAAAAACAAGCCGGCAATACCAAAATAACAAATATATCAATATCTTTAATTACAATTTACGAAACTGTCCCCTGCTACCTCAATCGTCGCATCTTGTCCTTTCCTGTTTAATATTGTTATCAGAAGTTTACTGAGGTGTGAAATGTCGAAAATATCGAGTAACTGGTATTAACAAATAATCAGGATGTAATAAATTCATATGTATCGTTATATTGTCAAACGTTTACTGAAGGATGACATGTTAACGTCCAAGAAGCCAGATCTCTCTCCTTACCAACCCGCTCTTCCTCACTGTTTTGATTAATAAGTGTTCACCTGATAAGAGGATCCACTGAGAGAGAGAGAGAGAGAGAGAGAGAGAGAGAGAGAGAGAGAGAGAGAGAGAGAGAGTGTTTGGGAATTAAACAACACACCTAATACAGTCAGAGACATTTGTAAGTGTAGCTATTACTGATGATTTAATCGATGTATACAATTTTAAATAGATGGATAACCTATTGCTTGATACTCTTTTCGATTTAACTCCCTTCTCGCTTCGACATATCGATCATCGATATAAGTGTAAACACTTTAATTGTAGGGAACGCAATCGATGTAGTTTAGGAACCTTTTATTATACAGATCTTACTTCTCAATCTAACGAATCCAAGCTTATTTAGCCAATATAAATGAGAAAAAACTTCATCAAAAGAATCAAATGAACAATGTTCGAATAGATTGGAAATATATGCAGAACTATATGTTGTAGTTTGTATATTCAGCAACTGTCAATCAGGATATTGTTTGGGTCAAGCTTAATTCTATTAAAGATGTATGTGTGTTCGTATGGGTTGTATGTGGTATGAATAAAATATGTGTATATCATGCACGCTGTGTCTCTTCTAACATATTCTTTCATAATTTGTTCAGTAAAGTGTAAGATGGCAAAACTCGTTTCCTTTCAGCGAAACATGAATACCTATCGTGGTATATCAAACATACCCCGTGCATACTATTAATTTATCTCTACATGCCCACCCGAACTGACGCACACACACACACATATTTCAAATTCGGTTTAAATATATTTTGTTTCGTTGTTTACTCTGCCTGTTTGGAACCATTTTGGAATGTGGGCCAGTGTTTATACTTAGAAATCATTTATTCCAACACGTGCTAAAGTACTCAAAGTTATAAAAAAAATGTACAGAAATGGTTGTCTGCTGATGCACTGATGAGAGGTTTTTCGTCCATGTTCGGAATCAAAAATAACTTGTTGACCTTATGAATGTGTTTGTATTTGTTTTTATTTCTCACTCACACTGTAGCAGAGGATTTATAAATTTCACGGTTTGAATATTTATCTAACTATGTGACGAAATGGAATCGATCTGTCAACTTCGAATTCCTGAATGCCGACTTTGCCTCCAGATAAAGGTGGCACGTAAATGTGCTCTCAAAAACAAGACGCTGTTTTGTGTGCACTCAACAAGATTGATAAATCAGAAAAACCTAGTTCTTGGAATATTTCCACAACCACTCGAATTGAATAAACACATTATGACCTGATACTAGTCACAAAAATGTACTTATTAACATGACATTTTATGTCCAATTATGAACCTATTATTTATTATTATTATTATTATTATTATTATTATTATTATTATTATTATTATTATTATTAGTAGTAGTAGTAGTAGTAGTAGTAGTAGTAGTTTTAGTATTAGTAGTAGTAGTACCAGTAGTATTGGTATTATTATTCTATGACTTCTGATACGAACGAGATGTTAGTCGCAATAATTGTTATCGCTAGAATTTCATAAGTTTATTTGATTTTTACTGATAACACAAGAATGGGTTTTCGTATATGCGAAATGTATCAATTTTGCACCACAAATGTGTTCAAAAGATAGAGTGAAAATTGGACTAAAATCACTTGAGGTGTAATTTCAAAGGAGGTGGGGTGGGGTGGGATGAATAGACGGCACCACAACGCTGGCGTGAGGGCACTACCTTAAGA
Organism: Megalonaias nervosa; assembly: GCA_016617855.1. Classification (NCBI taxonomy): domain Eukaryota; kingdom Metazoa; phylum Mollusca; class Bivalvia; order Unionida; family Unionidae; genus Megalonaias; species Megalonaias nervosa. The sequence continues at coordinate 25,060 of JAECUM010000579.1, forward strand.
AGCTCTAAACCATCGTAGACTGATGTGATGCGTATGGACACGGAACAATGGTTGTCGAGTACCTTCAGACATTGTTTTCTTTATCATTAATTTCTATAAATTTGATTCATAGGAGTAAGTTGTATTGTTTATCTTTAGTTGAAATTCCAGACATGCATAGGTTCTATTGCAAGATATTAAGACTGTAAAATTGCATAAGATCTATAAACAGATGCTAACGTGCGTGATTAGAGATATTAGAGTCACTACTAATATAATTATTTGTAAATATGTTGACAAGTTTGAGGCTGTTACCCATTGGATTGTTTAGGTCAGGTTGGTTCTTAGAAGACAACAGTTGTTTTTTTTCTGTGATTGGGTGGGTTAGGTCACATGAATACGTATTTTGAAATACTAAATTGTGTAGCAAGTTCTGTGACTTGGTGTATATTGTAATATATAGTCGCAATGCACTGTTGACGGTGTATATAATGAGAGGACTGAGAAATCAGATTCATTCCTCTTTTGGATTCATTCCGTTTTCGGATTATTTATTTCATATGGTGAAATCAGCTTGCAGATGTGTTTAATGTTGTGTTTAGATAATTTGGGAATAAACGTTGTAAGAATTATTCAGTGTACATAGATAGATCTTATTGAACTATATTATTATTCTGGGGGTATTGTAAATTATTCAAAAAAGTTCTCAAGTTCGGATTGTTGGATGACCAGTATATTCGTGGACCTGAAATTTATACGAAACTTTTTATTCATTTGGAATTTGATAGACCTTTTTCAGAATTATTGTTATTCAGTTTATACTGTCGTAAGATCCTGTTCAGTTTTCATTTTATAACATTGATAATTAAATTGTTTGTTAAGTTTTACGGAACTTGTTAGTTTTGCTTCTTTTTGTTACTTAGTTTACAACGATATTTAGGAGCTCGTCCGGATACCAATTTCAGAGAACTTGAAGTTATTTTGAAAACTGAATTCATTTTATATTGGACATATCTTTATGCCTGGTCTTTTGATTTTAGATATTGAAACCAGCAAACTTTCACAATGTCATCTATGGTTGAGAGTTTTATTTACAATCTGACCCAGGGTTTGAGTATTGTAAGCAGACGTGAGTTGCTGTAGCTTGACAACTGTTATTCACATTTGGAAATAAAATCGTTTTTGTTAAAGCATGTAATTAACAAGATTTTGGTCAAGTATTGGTGGAAAAAGAACATTTTGATGCTAGTGTTTTAGGAGGAATTAGTAAGTCTCTATTTGCCTCTGAAATAAAATTTAAACAAAATAGACGAAATAAGCAGCATTATAAAGACAGCGCTGTTCCAATACTCTTGTGTATCAGAGGTCCTGATCATGGTTATGTATTGGAAACAATACATGTATTAGGTCAAACAAAGCCCAGTCTAATTTTATTATGGAGAATTATGAACCATTCATGTCGAAGGGTTCTTTATCTTTTATTGATGATTATGCAATTCACAACTGTATTAAAATATTACGGGACACAGGGATCATTTATGATTTGGTATTTTACCTTTGTCTGAGAAGTTTCCTCTTTTGAAAGTGTTCGTGTTCATAGAGCAGAGCACGGCTTTATTCAAATTTCACTCCATAATGTTAATTTATCATCAGATGTAGTTTCAGGCCCAGTGACTATCGGAGCTGCGAATTCCTTGCCCATTGGGGGTATCCATTTATTGCTAGGAAATGGCTTAGCTGCAGATAAAGTTGTGGTCAATCCACTTGTAACTGATAATCCTTGTTTGGATCAAAATGATGATACTAACGAAAATGAAATGCCTTATTTTCACCCTCCTGGCGCAGTTACTACAGCTATGGCGAAAAGAACTCATGAGAATAATGTTGATGAGGACATTACGGTATTTATCGAGGTCACTTTGCTACTGATGCTGATTAGTCTAAATCTATTGCTCATTATCCTCTTGTAGCCACTCATTATTTTATTTCTAATCAGGGTGACAAAAGACAATCACTTTTAGTCAAACAGGAAAACGATCCTGAGATATCCTGTTTGTTTCAGAGGTCTATTAGCAAAGTTTATTTCTCACTGGTACCAACTGGCTATTTTCTGAACATTGGGGTCATTATGAGAAATGTGAGACCCCCCTGTGGTACCCGCTGGCGATGAGTGGTCCGTAAATTATGAACTTTTTGCTCCTGTGTCTTATAGACAGGAAAGTCTTACTTTCTGACATGAAACTCCCTTGGCTGGTCATTTAGGAGTCACTACAACCTGTCCGAAAATCGTACATTATTTTTATTTACCGAAAATGCAATGTTTTTAAATATTGTAGATCTTGTCACACTTGTAAAATGGTAGGAAGACCCAACCAAAAGATACACAAAGCTCATTTACAACATATTCATGCATTAAACGAACCATTTAACAGAATAATGGTAGACTGTTTAAGTCTCTTGGCTAAAACCAAGTGAGATAGCCAATACTACTAATAATTATTAATGGAATATTACGATTAAAACTAGTCAACGCCTTAATACAGTACCTTATTCTTTTTGGCCTTCCCAAATCCGACCAATATGACCAAGGTTCGAATTTCATGTCAGGGTCTTCCAACAAGATATATATGGATTCTGTATCCAGTAATTTAAATCTTTTGCATATCTCCCCGAAAGCAGGTGGAGGGAAAGCTTGGAATGATTTAATGCGACTTTTAAAAAATATGATAAGATTATAGTGCTTTGATACTAGAATTGATTGGACGGACGTGTTCATTTACTGTTGTTTGATATTAGGGAGTCACTTCAAGAGTCCAAAGGAATTAGCCCTTCTGAACTTGCTTTTGGATACACTATTCGTGGACCAATGAAGTTGTTGAATGATTTGAAAGACAGACTTCGTTTAAAAAAGGAATTAGAGATGAATTTTACTTGACCGTATCCCTGATTTGCATGTAAATGATGCATATATTAACCTTTGATAAAGCATTTGCAAAGGCACGTCATATTTGTTTCAATTGTATTATGTATTTTCTTGTCTTATTTAATTTGCTTTTATTTATTTTACGTTTCTAATGGCTTCTGATCCTCTGTAAAACTATTTTTAATAAATCTGTAATAGTCAAAAGAGAAATTAAAATTCGATTTAATCGACATTAGTGAATTTTAGCGAAACAGAATTTAAACTTATTCGAAGAAACTATTACTACCTAACTGAACAGAAATATCTGATGTGTAGCGCCGTGTAGTCGGTGAGTCAGTGGATAAGACAGTTGACCTGCTAAAAGCTAAAGCTGCTGAGTTTGAGAGATTCGTAGAGCCCATGCGAACTTGTGACCACCCGATTATCCCTGAATATGTGATGTGATGTGATTATGATTTTTAACGTAGCTTTAACAATTTTTCAGTCATATCACTACGATGTCTGCAGTGTGGCAGTTTATAGTGATGTCTAGCACTGGGGCATCATGCCGCAGACATGTAGCATGATGTCCCACCCAGTCACATTATCCTGACACCAGGCCGACCAGTCCTAACACTAACCTCTTAATGCTGAGCGCCAAGCGAGGCAGCTGTTAGTACCATTTTTGTAAGTCTTGGTATGACTCGACCGGGGATCGAACCCACGACCTCCCGCATCCGAGGCGGACGCTCTAACCACTAGCCACCGGAGCTGTCTCAGAGAATATGTATGAGCTATAAATACACAATAATAATAATGATAATACTACTAATAATAATAATAATAATAATAATAATAATAATAAGAAGAATGAATAGATCCACTTTATTAAACATTTACGAGATATTTATGTGGCATAACTGGTTGGAAATTTACAAAGATAACGTATGCATAATACGTGCGTATTAAATGAACAACAGTCAATGCGTCGATATATATATATATATATATATATATATATATATATATATATATATATATATATATATATATATATATATATATATATATATATATATATATATATATATATATGTATTGCAGTTTGCTTGTAAAGAGACGAGGGCATGCTCTACCTCATTTCACTTGGAAAATCCTGACAAGAGATAGTTATTCACTGAGCACATTTTCCTTCGTGTGAAATAAATAACACTTTGTTTCTGCCGCCAAGGGGGCCTGGGTTTATTTAAGAAACATATTTGCCTTCGTACGTGACAACAATTCAAACTGACTCGGAGAGGGCATTAAATAAGATTAATAGCCATATCCGCACTAATATCCTTGTGAAAAGCATTGCTTATCTTTCATCGTATTTGATCAAGGGTTCAGTTAAGTTGCGTTTCAATCTTCTCCCATACTATGGACTGCAATACAAATACGACCTATTGTACCAAGAGGTTGGCAACAGTGTCTATCGATTACGAATCACATGTTTAATATTTTAGAGGTGCAGGGGTCTTCCAGCAATGCTTTCATTTTGGTAATCAATCTTCATTGCTCGAATATTGCCATGCTTCGTGTGGCCGTAATGTCGCCGTATTGAATAGAGTACATATTGAGATTAAAAAGGTGCCGCTGTAGCCCAACTTCCAGGCGCATAACTCTTACTATAATATCGCGGGCTCGACACGTCCTGGCTAGCTGGGTCGGCTGCTTTTTTACGTCAATTGGAAACGCACGTTGCTTCCATTTTCGTGACATGATATTGTCAATAATGTGTTAAAAGTGCAGTTAAAAGCCAACAAAATAATATATTCTGAAATATGATGACACTTTCATATGTTAAGTAGGTCACACATTAATATCAAGTTTCATATTCCCAACGTAGTATTGTCTATGTCAATAATAATAATAATAATAATAATAATAATAATAATAATAATAATAATAATAATAATAACGATGATGATATTGATGCAAATTAAGGAACTGATAATTTATAGCCATGATAATCTGCATACTTTGCATATCAAGACAATGGCTATCATTAAAACTGTATTCTCAAAGTCATTCTTTATTTGCTCTATATGTCAAACAATTCAGAAAGAGAGAGAGAGAGAGAGAGAGAGAGAGAGATTTTCATTCTAAGGCAAAGAAATCCATGCACCAAACTCTGATGAAATCTCCTAGTAAGACCAAGTTTTCACATAAAAATTTAATGCAAAGTCAAAATTTTATTTTTAGTGACACCGACCTTGACAGAGAAAAATCAAGTAATAAATAAATAAATGAATAAATAAAAGAAATAAATAAATATTAAATAAATAAATAAATAAATAAATAAATAAATAAATAAATAAATAAATAAATAAACGAATAGCTAAAATTTAAGTTTCAATTGGTAATTAATGTTCCTAGATTAAAGGACCACCACTGCATAACATGAAAAAAATATAAAATTCTAGGAAACCCCAAACCAGTGCTGTCCATGAAAATGTAGAACCTCTGCCCTGTAACGTACATATTAAACATTTGGACTGACATGGATAACATATGTCAAATTTCCATATCTCAAAAACGGCGACGTCGGTTTTGAGGGCTGTAAATAGTGCACAGGAAGAATGTTTACATATTCGAATACCTGCTGATATCGTCGTACAAAGATCATCATTCTAGGTAATCATTAAAATTATCGACGACGCATATCATAGAAGAGGACGTGTGTTTTGTAAAAAATCTGCATGTACGTGTGGGATTATTTTCATAAAGAAGACTGGGAAAGAAGAAATAGAAGACAGGTCAAAAGATACAATGGAACTAGACGCTTCCAATCTATATGAAACATGGCTTAAAGGACGTGGACATGAGAGAACAAGAACCATTAAACAAAAGCTGGAGTATGAATGCAGCAGCAGGGAGGGTGAACCATACAAATTGGATTCGAGCAAACATATCTAAAACAAAGATTTCACACGAAAAAAATTTAAAATAAGGTCAATACCGTCAAACTGAAGCCTCTAACTTTCCGTATATTACCAGTGATGAGATCACCAGTGATGAAATCACCGGGGTTAGTTCGCGCTGTTACTTCGGCGTTGGCATTCGTGTTTATAAAATTTTGTGAGTAATCGTTTATGTAATCGTGCACGCAATTTTTGTTAGCCCACCCTCCCTGCTGCTGTGGTTTTTATCCAAATATTGTATCAAGTCCGTTACGATATCTTGACCTTGGATCATGCAAGTTTATTGTGATAAAACCAAACGGAATAGCTTGTGCTTTTGAAAAAAAGTGTTTGAACTTAATCATGTCCATGTCCCCTGAACACCAAGTATAATAAATATTTTGCAGCGTATGATTATCAACTCCGTTAAATACAACTAAAATATTACAGTTATCTCTGATCACTTTTGGAATTTGCATATAACGCTGTGTAACATAAATCACGTCTGTATTTTTATGTCTACCTCGAGAAAATATCCTAGCTGGATTTGATTGTTTGTCCAACATGACATCATCGTATACTACTAAATTATTAATACTTCCATCAAGATCATCTACAGATGGCGCTTCATCAATATCAGTTATAAAGTCAATAACGTCGCTGTCTTAATTTAACGATTTTGCATTTTCATTAAAATCTTTAAGTACTTCATAGCATCGCTGATCATCTACAGATGGTGCTATTAAATATAATTTATCCCACTTCAGCCATCTCATTATCAGATTAAGCAATAATTGTGTTTTACCGGATCCAGATGGACCTATTATTATCATCCTGATAGAATTCGGGAGCGCTGGGTGATGTTTTACTGGCTCTTGTTTTCGTGTCGCAGAAATGTCAGTTATATCCATATAATAAATAATATGAATTTATATTTTGTTCGATGCCGTGCAGCCACGTCCACCACTGGATTAACAACGATAATAACAAAAAATAAAAAGCGTGCACTGACAGGTAAATGTGAAAAGTGTGGCACAAAAAAATATAAATTTATTTCAAACACAGCGACAGGAGGTGATATTGCTGCTTCGTTGGGAAAATTACCAGGATTACCGTGGGCGAAATATCCCGGGGAAAAACACTTACCGGGTTATAATTATTGTGGGCCTGGGACTCGTTTAGATATTCGTCTTGACGATCAAGATCAACCGCGACCTGGAGAATATCCCGTAAACAAGATTGATCAAGCGTGTTACGTTCATGATATTGCTTATCGAAGTAAAAGATTTACAACAGCGACATCTCGCCGATATCAAATTAATTCATGCCATAAATAATATAAAAGATAAATCATTTCGAGAAAAATTAGCTGCTTTTCTGGTAAAAGCTGGTATGAAAGGTAAGATTATGTTAGGGGCTGGGTAATTAATTATATGATTGTTATAATGGAGTCCATTTATTATTCACCCGAGAGGATATTGGAAGGGCAAAGCAGCGATTAGTAAACTCGCCGAAGCTGCAAAGGTTTCACGTGCTGTTGCTGCAGCGTGGTTAGCACGACAAGCAATATGGCAAATTTATCTACCACCACCGACAAAAATTCAGTATGCACATTTTGATGTCAGCGTTACCAATAAAGTTCATCAAGCAGATATTTTATTTTTGCCACATGATACTATTAAAACACATGGACGTCAATCACACACATACAAATACGCTTTAACTGTTGTTGACATTGCAAGTAGATATAATGAAGCAGAACCACTGTCAACAAAGACAGCAACTGAAGTTGCATCTGCGTTTGAACGAATTTATCAACGTGTTGGTCTACGATGGCCACGGTTGCTACAGGTTGATCCTGGCAAAGAATTTCTTGGTGCAGTATCATCGTTGATGAAAAAACATAACGTGAAAATCAGACGAGGACACACCGAAATTCATCGTGATCAGGCAATCGTTGAAAGATTTAATCGAACACTCGCTGAGCGGTTATTTGGATACCAGTATGCGAAGGAAATAATTTATACAGATACAAGATCTCGCGAATGGGTTGCAAGATTACCAAGTGTGATAGCTGCGTTAAATAATGAAATTACTCATGCAACTTCTATGAAACCTTCTAATGCGATCACAAAAAAATATATACCAATACGCCGACGTGAATCTTCCTCTCAACCAGTGTTAGGTAATGTTACCGTAAGATATTTATATGAACCTGGTGAACTTGAAGGTAGTAAAAAAGAGCAACTGATCCTATCTGGAGTGTGACTACACATAAAATTTCTAGCGTGGTAAGATCCACTGGTAGACCTGCAATCTACAGACTGGATTCAACTGCTCCTCAGCGTGGATTTGTTCGCGAACAATTACAAATAATTCATAAAGACACACAATTACTACCGCGTTCACTTTTGTAAACTAGCACTCTTGCGTCGATTGCATTCAAGACATGTCAGCATCACATTATCACGTGTGTGACCAAGATCACTATTAATTCTGTCTACGGTAAATTGTTTCGGATTATTACAAGAATACTTCCATAACATGTGACAGTTACAAATTACACAACAATTATTTTGTCGTTGTTTTAGCTTCATAATAAATTCAACATCGATATCAAAATCACGATAATTTTTTTTTTGTCACATTGCTTATAACCAAATAGTTTTTTTTTCTTATTACGCCAATAACACCTTCGGTGTCACTAAGTTTCATTATTATTTTCTGTGGAGTCTATGATAACTCTGTGCAGTTGAGATATTCTCCTGACTCTAGATACTGCTAGATAGACTAAATTTGACCACTCGATTCTATCATCGACAATCCAGATATTTGTATCAGCGATAGTTAGTCCTTGTGACGAGTGAATCGTTATAGCATATCCTAGCTTCCACGGTGTGTTATTCATACTCAACGCGCTCTCAACAACATCAACATCAACCAAAACATTATCGTTTAACACGAGATTTTGTTTTTCATCCGTTCCTGGAATTTCAACTTCGATATTTTGTCGTCGAGTATCTGCTGGGCGATAACACAACGGCACAGGTAACGTTGGAAATCTTTCCTTGTGCAACAGAAATAATTTCTCTTGCAATTCATCACGAACTATTTTTCTACTCGCAACTATCAAATCATTTGGTCTCCATAAATTCCAAAAATCATTTACAGGAGTTTCCGGAATTATTTCACGCATTATCTCACATTGTATTTTATCTGGCTGTAGTCGGTTTAATCTTTTAAATTCTTTTAGGGGATCATCAATAGCTCTATGATCATCATTTATTTCTCCATAATAATCCACAAACGTTTTTAAGCACTCATGCGGAGACTGACCGACGAAAGGTGGTGGTTGACCATGATCGCCGCACACAATTACCGCAGTATTTTTTGTTAGTAGCCAATGAAGAAATATTTTTAATGTTTCCAACGACACAGTACAAATTTCATCCCAGATGATGATTTTCGGAATATATTTCTCACCCATTTGCTCAGGTGTCCATGTATCTCCACACCATCTGAAGAAACTATGGTACGTACACGATTTTACTCCTCGTTGTTTTATTTCTCTTGCTAGTCTGTGTGTAGGTGTCAACACAATCATGTCCAACGAACTCTGCCGAAATAATTCAATCGCACGTGTTGTTTTACCAGAACCTCCAGGTCCATTGAGATAAATGGTTTTATGTCTAGCCACGGGATCGAATACAGATGGTGATGTTGATACTGGTATTTGATTGTCATTACCGTAGTATATTTCTTTGATATCAACGTCGGCTGTTTCAGAATAATCAGGTATACTTTCTTGTTTTATTCTCTATGATCCCCATTCGCCGCTACCGAGTAACGGTTTTACCAAATCTAAATATTTTTTATTTATATAAAATGAATCCGTAGCAACTCTGACAGCGTAACAAGAAAATCTATTTATCATCGATAATAAATTTATAGAAACGTAAGCGAGCACAGAAGATCTTAAATGAGTAAATTGCGGTGACTCACCATCAATATAACTCACTACTGTACCTAGTTTGGTTCCTTCTGACAAATAAGCATTGCTTCTGCTTATAAATGTTCCTTTTGTTCGTTGTATCAGTAATTATAAATTCTAATTCAGCATCATCCATGATCAATCTTGTACAATGTCGTTTATGATCATACGAACCGCCCTGAGTAAATTTACCGATTATTTTTCTACCGAGATCTTTTGCAACTTTATTTTCATAATCGATTGTATCCCAATCTGATAGCGGCGAATGTTTCTTTTGTTGTGGTAGCCAAACTTGTTTCTGCGAATGATATGATATAATAGCTTCACTCACACTCAACGACGTTAAGATTTCCGCATCAAGCATGTATCGTAATAACACCGTTGGAACCCAACATTTTTCTGAGAAATGTCTACCAAACCACGCATAAACGATCAGATGAAGATTACTACGAAACTTAAATGATTCTACACAAGCAAATCCAATTAAATCAAAATCAGGTAATAGTCCATTTATCGCAACTCTTGTCATTTCGTGTGTGGGATGTCAGAATCTATCAAAGTATTTAGAACATTCTCCGTATCCAAGAAAACTTCCAGGATAACACGCAACCATATCAACGGACATAACTTTACGATGATCGTATTTGGTATTCCATAATCCGCCATGCCCATATTCGACACAAGTACGTTGAACATCTTCAAGAAATTCTGATCGTGTCGGCGACCATGAAGTTTTCTTCTGAGCAAAGTGAGCCGCAACTGATGGAACTGTAAAACAATTATTTAATAATTGCTCAACTTCGACGTTGTCAAAATTATATCAACACCAAAGGCGCTGTGCAAGATTCTTCATTTCTTCATGGAGAGATTCTCTACGGTAAATGTCTCCGTTAGGTTTTACAAACTGATCGTAATATGCGGATTCTGAACTCTGAAATAACCAAACAGATACAGGATCGTTCTTGCTAATATCGGCGATAGCATCAAATATATAATCGTCATAAAATCTAACTGTCCTATCTCGTGGAAATATTGTTACAGCATCAGTCCATGCATGTGCGTTATGATCAATGATCGTTATTGGAGCTCCATTTTTTGTATATTTCTGTTTGTACAAAATTTCTCCGGTTAGTGTTTTTACTGTTATTAGAAATCTTAATTTCTTTTCTAGCTTAGCAACGTCACTGATAGATGGTCCGGTATCTCTAACTGTTTCTGCCCACTCGTTTATTTTTGTGCGTCTTATATCTGTTAAACCGTTTCCGCGTATTGCTTCTGAGAAATGTTCCATAACTCGTTCAGCTACGCAGTTTATTGTTGAAATTTTCATCGGTTTGAGATCCCCAACGCTGGTTTTATTATTTAGCGGATATATTGCATATATAACCGCAGTAACAGGATATGACCGTTCATAATATGGTTTATCAATACCGGTCAGCGTACCTGGCTTGGATTTATTATTTAATGTAACAGTATTATTTCCAGTATGAAGTCGTACAGGTTCGCGTTTGTCACGAATAATCCAAGTATCATCATCTGTCTGAACAATAAATTTTACTAGAATAATATATCTCTGCGCGTCAAGGTAGTTAAGAATATTTTTACCTCGTTCGTTGCTCATTCTAGCGTCAACAACAACACCAGCGGTGTCGTTCATAATCCTGAATGTCGACCAAGTATGAGCCGCACCATCGTTGCGAAATTCTTTTTAACCTTCACGGATACGATCGGTTATATCACTATTTATCAAAGCCAGATCTTGTATGGAAAAATTAAATTTAGATTTTGGTAATTTGTCAAGATCAAATCTTGCGGTGGAAGGTTCAATCGTGGATAATCTCTCAAATTCCTCCATACTATATTTAAAGCAAATATATATGTTTAATTAAACTTTAATTATATATATAATGACTCACACAAACAACCGATGCCGATGGCTTATGATTGGATTTTCAACTCCTTGTAATAAATCATGCGTAAATGAATTCTGTGGCCAACATATGCAAAGTTATCGTAGAGGTAGTCTAGGACCAAAACCGTGTTTACGATGCGGTGTTGGAGTCAGAGGAGAAACACGGTTATGTGTAGCGTGTGGCGGTAAAAGATACAGAGAGTTGAAATGATATTATGATAAGAAGTCGTCAGGTGAGTCTCCGTTAAAAACCGCTGAAGACTATCTGGCCAGATTTCAAGATTATCATTTAGACAAATAATATTTTATATAGAAATAGAACAAAATAAATTCACTAAGCATCCCATCATTAAAAATTATGAAGCGTCTCGTGATGGTGTCATCAGACACTGTCAACGGAAAAAAACACAGTCGGTAATGTTAGTAATACTGGTTATCTTATAATTAATACAAAGGGAAATAAACATTATTTATCTCATAGGTTCCTATTTGAATGTTTTCATGGGGTCATCGAAGACAGACTTGTAATTAATCATATTGACGGTAATAATAACTCTTTATCTAATCTTGAAGTTGTTACACAAAGTCAGAATTCTGCACTTGGGAATACTGGGAAATGTAAAATGTTTGGAAAGAGGTCGGTTATATCCATAAATACAGAGACTGTTGAAGAGATTTTTTAATTCTATGAATGCGGCTGCTAAATATTTTGGTATTCACCCGAATTCAGTACAATATGTGGCTGATAATATTACTAAATCAGCGTTTTCGAAAAAATTTCAACACAAAATCACGTTCCGGTATGTACAGTGAAGAGAGATAAATCTGTCATCACTGATAGAGCAATCAAGTAGTTGTCTCTCTTCTTTTTGTTATTGCTTATACATATTCAGTGATAAGAATCCGTCCCGTCGTTGATAGAGTAATCAAGTAGTTATTGTACTGTAGTCTAATCGTAATGTTTAAATATCTCTCCAGTCCAGACATCTCAACGTTGTGGAAGTATTAATTGCAGAAAATATATCCTCAAACAGAAAATAAAAACATCAGCCGTGATATTATATTGTACACATATAGATCGCAGCAGACGACACGTGCATCATTTTTACTATACTGAATGAATGTACGCAGTTCCGTGGCAGGCGGAATATACCAGAACAATATCGATCCATGCATTCATTGCTAAATAGTTTTGCCTTGACTGCATGAAGAAGCTTGAAAATACAGTATTTTAACAAGGCAGAAACGGCAGAAATATATAAAATTGCAGAATTTATTCAGAATCAGAATATTCTTTCGGTGTAGGGATTTGCCGTCCATGACATTGTCACTGGTTTCACAGTCACTGGTGAGACAGTGTGAATATTTATATACTTAAATTTAACTGTAATTCATAACAGCTCCGATAGCCGTGTGGTTAAGGCGTTTGCGTGCGGATCAACTAGTGTAGACTCTCTGCGTGTTCGAGTCTCCAAAAATGCTAAAGATATATTATCTTGCATTCGGCGACAGATGCTATATAGTGGGGGCGCAAGCAAGCCCCATGAGATTTCATGTACCCTCACCACGTCGAACAACGTGGTGGGTGCAGTTTTGCATTTACCCCGGGGTTTGATTTGGGGGGGTTTACATGAAATCGATATGCGCTTGCGTCCCCAAAATAAACAGCAGGGTGATGTGAAGTCGTGACCACTGACAACGTCAAGGAAGGGTACCCACATAGAGACATTCAGAAAGTATGTCCGCCGGACCAAAAAGTCTCAATAAGGTGCCTGTGGACCATAAGACAGGTCTTAACCATGAAGAGTGCCCCTTGGGCTTAAGGCACCAACAAGGGACTCTTAGGATCTTATTGGTAAAGGCTTTACCGGCAAAAGGGACCCCAGTGAAATGGGAGACTGAGCGTCATCGCTGCTGTTTATTTTTGAATCTATAAAATATATATTTTTATTTTTATGTGATTCAGAAATATTTTTTTTTTATTTAAACAAATAATTTATAATATAAAAAATAATGAATCACGAAAACATCACATCAATTATTTCTGCTAATAAGAAATTACAAAACAGCGGCGTGAAAATATCTGACCATATCCTGAAAAAATAATGAGCGATTTTGAATCATTACAGTTTCGGAGGTCAGAAAATAGATATACCTTGCCCTCCGATTATAGATTTATAAAGATAATTCAGCAGGCGATGTTACGATCGCTGGTGGCAATCACGGATACGCAGGTGAAATTATTTGTTCCTCTTTCACGGGCCATTGAGCGGGTTAGGTTAGAATTATCTCACGAATACGAAACGAAAAGGTTCGTACACGCTCGTATAAAACAGCTGAAAGACCTCATGGCAGTGACTGAGTTGATAAACGAAGACGCGGAAGAATTACTATCTAAAGATAAAGACGGTGACTAAGTCACTGAGTGTGACTGTAGTGACTGTGTCACCAATGACGAAGTCATCAGTGACAACGAAACTAATAGTGTTGCATCAGAATAATTCATTTCTGACCCCGGTGACACAGTCACTGACAACGTCAAGAATAAAATAATGGGGAAAAAAAATTAAATATTTGATATTTTTTTTTGTTTCCCGTTGCGGAATCACTCTAAGATCTCACATACAAGTTTTTATTCAGCGACTCCGACCTAAGATCGAGCAAGTGGCCATTTTGGTCAGTAAGTCTGAAATGTATCCGTGATAAGAGACGACTGTGACATTTCAGATAAACAACATTGATTGGTTCTGACACAATCAAATAACCTGGAGGGACTTGAGGGGTAAACGAGTAGAGAATGTATCCTTGTTGGGCCTGACTGGATTTATCAGTGTCCACTTGATAACTGCCGTCGACTACATCACATACTAGATTGACAGCGATCGTTGATGTTATATTAACGATGCACGGGGCGACATGACGGCCGCCCCCGTACGGATCATTATTGTGTCGAAGAATACCTGCTGGTGGGGCTATTTTTTTCCACGATTCGAGGATTCTAGGAAAGTAATTATCGATAACATCCGTGAGTCTCTTTTTTAATCTACTTGAATCTAGTTTTGGTATTGTAAATGTTGAGATTTTTTCTTTGGTTGTTCCATAATAATCAAGAAAAAATTTCATGAAACGTGCTTCTGGATGTAATTTATCTTGTTCAAGTATTTTCAAGATAAAAGTTCGATTAATGATGTACATGTCTGATCTGAGTTTATTCAGATGTTGTATTGTTTCAATGATATTTTTTTGTGTGTCCTTGTCATAGACTTGTGACAACGCTAAAAATAAATTTTTTAAGTCGCCGATTTTATTATTGTGTTCAAATTCGATTAAAGCAACCCATCCATCAATGGATTCTTCATTGGGAACTATAAGAGGTCCATCCTTGTCGTGTAAAGCTTTTCCTGT
This sequence comes from Megalonaias nervosa, assembly GCA_016617855.1. Taxonomy (NCBI): domain Eukaryota; kingdom Metazoa; phylum Mollusca; class Bivalvia; order Unionida; family Unionidae; genus Megalonaias; species Megalonaias nervosa. The sequence continues at coordinate 40,191 of JAECUM010000579.1, forward strand.
TACTGGATCGTATACAAAGCTGAATATATAATAACGATCGGTATCAATATAATCTCTGTTATCTAGCCAATCAAATCTAAAATTAACACCAGGAATTCCGTTAATGTGTACGTCTGTTTTTTTTAATGTATTTTTTTTCCGTTGTAAAAATTTCTTCCGAGCGTGGTTGTGGTGAACCTTCATAACGAGGTGAAATATCTGGCCATCCTAACACCGATCTAATCGTGGACTGATATATGTCAACGGCGTAGTCCGGTGATAATATTTCCACTGCCGAAGAAAGTGTTGGCTCGTGGACGGTAATGGCAATCTTTGATTCTTTTCCTGTGATGGATTTAATTCTGCGCTGGCATTCTTCATTGATCTGTTCTGTTTGATAACTTCCCGTTGGTACACTGACTACTTGCCAATCAGGAGTTACATCATATTTGTTTTTATTTGCAAATACTAATGAATTATTCGGCGGAAGACCACCAAACGATGTCGATCTAATGTTGGGCCAGCTATGATAAATCCGTAATTGCGCTAGACCTATCTCGGAAGCTGGTATTGCGGTTGGAAAATTAATATTGAATTCAGGCGAAGTTGAACTCGCTGATATCATTGTGGTTCTTACCGGAGCAGTATTAGTGACGATCTGTTGTAGTAATTGCTGCGATCGCTGATCGAACGTTGTCATTATTATACTATTATTGTTTTAAATCCTGTTCAGGAATTGTTTCATTAACGACGTTGTCGTCGAATACTTCATTGTATATCTTTATTGCGATACTGAATTCTTCGTCAGATACTATTCCATCATTGAGCGACGAAGAAATCAACGATGATAATTTAGAATATGCGGTCGTTGCTGTGTGTAATTTCGTCGTGTACTCGTTCAATTTTTCATTCGTGCACGTATTTATCTTTTTCGTGATTATATTAAATATTCCAGCTATCGACGTTGACGATGAAACAATGATTGTTACAACGATCGGCGCTGTCATCGTCGCTAGCGATGCTAATACTACGCCGGTTCCAGCAACAATCGCGGAAACCGAATAAACCATGATATCAACGACGGTTGCACGTCTACGATATTTCTTTATTTTTGCTGTATAATTATCGATGATGGTTTTTAATTTATTCTGCCATGTTATTACTTGATCGTATCTGTATCTGTGAGCGCTCATTATATTTTAGTTGTTGTCGTTGTCTAAGACGACGTCTACGACGTTGACAGCGGAGGTGTTTCAGCTACGAATTCTATACACCACCAGTAAGACGCTGTGGTTATTTTTTTATCAGATGGTTCCAGTATAAATTCGTCTTCGGTATCTTTATTTAATATAATAGATACAGTTCCAGAAAAAGCATCGGTTGAATAACGCCATGGAAATGTAGTAAATACCCTGAATTTTGCAGAACTAAATACGGACAGCCTGTAAACACCAGTAACCGTCGCGGTATGTTTGATAGAGTTATTTTGCGGTGTCCATGTTGATGATCCTGATGATAATGTGTATATTATATTTTTAGCCTGTTCGCCGTGTGGAATTTTAACGAGATTAGTTTTTTGAACGATATTAGGAATTCCACTGACAATATCATTGAGTTTCATGTTAATGTCGGTGAGTTTAATATCGACGGTTGGTGGACTTCCAAAAAATTCATTAGTGGTTTTGTTTACGTTTCTGCGGAAATTCATAAACAGTTGTACATGATTATAAAATTCAGTTCTAAATGCGGTCATTCCATCATTGATCGTCGACAACAAAGTTGTCATCGGAATATTTTTATCATCCACATATTTTTTTGTTGCGGCATCTTCATCACCTGCTGGTTCTCTTAAAGCAACGATTTTATTTCCATTCATGTTAAGTTTATCTGTCATTGTATCACCGGTGAATTTTAAACGATCAGCGACACTTTTCTTAATTTCATCTCTGATAGTTGCGATTGATACATTTGAGTTTCTGATTCTACCTACGTCAGTAAATACTGGAATATTGTCCGTGGTGGCACCAAGAACTCTACGAATTATATCGACCCACTTGATATTACTCGTCTTTAAAACACCGAATTTATCCTGAAAAATAAAAACTTCATCTCGGTCAACTCCAGATAAATTCATAATATCAGCAAGATCGTCTTTGGTGGCGTATTTTGATAAATCGATATCGTCGCTGCTCTTGCCGGCTCGAGCAGTAGAAGATCGTCCGTAAATATCAACCATTATATTTACCAATATCTGTTTAAAACATTAATGGTCAACTGTGTCGTCTGATGGTATATTCATGTACAGCTTTATGAGGTGGTTTCGATGATCTTGATACAGCATCAAGTACTGCTAGTGCTTCACGGCCACATATTGGTGGATCCGTTAATGTTTGTGTTGGTAGCGTTGAATACCAGATTGGAATATTTTGAAATCTGCCGACGTATTTTAAAAATTCTTTTGGTGGCGCCAACCCATACGAATCAAAATAAATAATTCTAGGTGGATCAATGGCGTATGCGACCCAATGAGTGCCAGGCCCCGTTGATGAATCAAGATTGATAATACCTGTGTCTGACAGTGGCGGAATTTTCGGTAATTGATCACGCATAAAAACACCTCTAAAATTCTTTATATTTAACTGATTAGCGGCGTTGATAAGATCAAAATTCGATAGTGGAACTATCGTTGAGTCCCTGGAATTCTTAATCCGCGCCCCCAAACGTTGCTTGGTCGAGACCCTGGAAGTCTCAGACCGCGTCCGACTGGTCGTCGTTGTCTTTGTTTTAATCCTTTTCCTGTTGCTTTCTTTAATGCCATTCCAGCAGCTGTCCCAACTGCACCTAACGCAGCAGC
>JAECUM010000580.1:0-226162 GCA_016617855.1 Megalonaias nervosa
CAAGGTTAGTATTAGTTTGATTCTTTATTTAATTTGGGGAGTGGGGTGGGGACTTTGGATGGGCTTTTTGATACAAAATTTCCTGTCTCAACAGTGCCATCACTAGGGTTGGTGTCACCCAGTGCGGTAACTCATGGTGTCACCCCCATGGACCTCCTTTCTGCACAGAAATTCAAAAATTTTATAGACAGTCATGTGCGGTAACTCATGGTGTCACCCCCATGGACCCCCTTCCTGCACAAAAATTTAAAAATTGTATAGACAGTCGGGTGTTGTAACTCATGGTGTCACCCCCATGGACCTCCTTCCTGCACAAAAATTCAAAAATTTTATAGACAATCATTTTGGTGTCACCCGGTGTGGTTCGCACACCCCGCACCCACTACTGATGCCACTGAGTCTCAAATAGCTTGAAAAAATCCACTTACTCAGAATTTGTAGACAAAAAGAACCAGTTCTATTCATCCATCATATTAGCTGAAAAAAATTGAGCATGAAGAAAACGTACATTGGTGGGAAAGAAATGTACCCCCTCCATTACCACCAAAGATTAAACGGTTGGTTCATTAGTTACATATGTTGTAGAGGCTGGATTTAATAGAATTGCAGTGTGCACATCTGCTATATGAACCAGCACTAACCCAACAGTTAGTTGATAGTTGTCTGCCTCTGGGATATTGTCTGCAATAATTGCAAGACAGTTTTCTGTCCAATACATGAGTTAAAGTCATGAGTAATTATCCACCCAATGTGTCTGACAGTTTCTGTCTCATTGTTTTGTCATTCTTTGCTGCAACAGTCTGGCTTATGTCTCTTTGGAGAAATAGTTAACTTGGACTCCATAGCAACCTTATGGTTTATCTGTCAACATTCATGTGAATTTTCCTTCTCTGAATCTTTCTTAGTACCTTCCTTGAGAAAATTCATTTTATCTGCATGACAAAAACCACCTTGCTTCACAATTTCTGAACCGATATCATTCATTTTATTTAAATATCAACACTGACAATTCCTTCATTAGCGTAACTGTTTTGCTTCAAAAGCAATATTGCACATGGAGAATTTATCCCTCATGTGATGAATTATAAAAGAAAGAATCATTACTGTCATTTAATGTTCATAAAGGAATCTAACACGAATGTTGATAAAACACCTTTCAATAATTTAATTGCACTGGTCCACTTGATTGAAGTCAGTGGTTTGTGCATCTTATTACGACTCTATGGTCTTAAACCAAATAATAAAAAAAGAGCAAAAACCAGCAAGTTTTGTAAAATCCTAGAATACAAAGTGAAAATTTAAAAAGAAGTTGCAGTATTGCATATGAAATCCCAAATGGTCGAAAGAGGTTCTATTGTTAGTCCTCAGAAATAAAGTTCTAATTAAATTCCACTGGTGTTTGAAGTAAGCTCCAACACTGTGTTGATGTGCCTTTAATAGCCTCAGATGAGATGTGCCAACATTCTCTTGATGAATCACAATATAATTCCAAGATGTCCTTGTCTAAATTCTGCATAATTAGAAGTTAATGTTTCTGTCCAAGAATATCATTGAAGAGCACTTTGTATTTCAAGTGAATAATTTGAATAAATAATTCCATCCAAATCAAAATCTGAACACAACTAAGATTGATTCTGCTTCAAGATGTTAAGGCAAGAATGAACAATTGTTCATGTAAGCAAGCTTATATAAAAAACTAAGACACAAATGAAGAGCCAGGATGTAGAGCCAAAGTTCATATCTAGAAAATTCTAATTAACATATCTGTTTGGAAAATTTTAATAAAGAATGTGGTAAACATTAGATGAAACCGGTACTTCATGGGGAAATTCCAGTGACTAGACCCAGATCCAAATAAATATATTTACCTCTATTGATAATGATCCTAATATTTAACCCACTCTCATAGAAAAATCTTAACTAAGTATTATTTGTTTACCAAAATCAAAACATCAGTTGGAAATTCAGTGAAGTTGACTTTTGGATAGGTCAAATTATATAATCATAAGTCGTGACTGAGTCAACACATTATAATAATGCCATTTGAAACATTGCTAATTTATAACACCAGCTTTGTTTTTTGAAAGTGTTTTGTTTGGCTGACAACAAGATTGCTTAGACCAATATGTAGTCAAGAGATAATTAGAATGTATGAACATGAATTTATCATTGACCACTGATGATAGGTGTGATATCTTAAAGGATGGGAATGAATAAAATGGAGAAAAAGTAGATTAAATTTTTCATTTCATGCAGAGGGCATAAATCCCCATATAAAGGTAGATAAAGTGATCAAAGCATGAATATTAGCACTAGTATGTTCTTGAAATCTATTAAAGCACTCGTCCCAGACTAGTGCCTTGGAAAATGTGACCAGGCTTTTAAAAAAAATGAATGGACATTAGGCTATAGGAATTGATAGTGCTGACAAACAACTCCCAGAATACTACTGCCTTTTTTGACAAAGTCATGAAATTTTTCCCAAAATGCCCAGATGAATGGAGTAAATCCTATTGCACATTACACCAACCACCTATCAAGCCTTCAAAGTTTCAACGAAATCCGCCAACCAAGGATTCCCAAAATACCCCTTTGTTACATTTTTAATGAAAATTATCCAAAAAGGGAAGAATTTATTTTTTTAAAACCTTATTGCAACAATCACATGTCTACCAGTAGCCTCCAAACCAGTGGATGAGGAATATTAATGAACTAATTTCCCCAAATATCCCACTTTTGACATTTTTTCAAGAAAATTACCAACAGTGGGTTGGAGGAAATAAAGTAAAATCTTACTAGACGTCATCACCAATCAGCTATCTAACCTACCAAGTTTTAATGCAATTTGTCACATCCTCTCTACAATATTAGGACTAATATGGCAGAAACGTGGACATTTAAAATTTTGAATGACTCACAAGCCCCCAGTCACGGTAAAATATATAACAATTTAATAAATATTAATAATAAATAAAACTATTGAAGTAATTTCTGGATATAAATCTTTGAATTACACACCACTCATAAATTAATACATTAATTAGCCTGTTAAAAAATGATTTTATTTCATCACATAGAGTTAAAGTCCTAATGTGAGAGGGTCTCCTTTCAGTGAGTAGTCCCTTGTACTCATCTACATTAATTTCCCTCCTCTTCTATTCTCCTTTCCTCCCTCCTGCACTCTCCCTGTGCTGCTTCTTGTACTCTTTCCTTCAGCACTCCTTCTGTACTAATTCTTGTTACTTTCCCCTTCCCATTGTTTGGAGCTCAGTGCCATGCACCCTGGGAGCTTCCTGTAGAAAATATAAGGGATGTACATCCTGTTCTCCCTATACTAATCTTCGTAATCTACCTCTCTCTCAAAGACTTCTCAAAAGACAAATGGCGAACACTTTACCAGGCCCTTCTCACACATTAATGTCTACTTATTTCACACACAGCTTGCCCTGCATGCAAATAGTATTACTTATGAAGTTCCATAACACACGCACACACTGTTTAAATATTATATTCTGACATAGCAATCTACCATTATGGTAATTGTTCACATAGCCAGTGTTCTACAAATTACTGAATGATACACAGAAACACATAAATAGATATGCATACAAATCCACTCCATCTACTTCACATAATTCTTAGTCTACATGCTGACAAATGCAAATACACATCCCAATTCAATTTTTCTAATAGATTAAACTCTGTGATGTAATAGTCTCTATTAATTTAACATATGTTCCAGGTCCTAATAAATTAGCTACTGTATATGTTATAATTCAAATCTATTAAATTCCTATCTATGCAAATCAACACAGATATTCAGCTGAGATATTTCCTACCTGTAGAAGCTTCCTATTTCTTTCCCAGTTCAATTCCTCTCCCATTTTTTTATGAGTCTCTTTTGCTTTGAGTGGTCTTTCCCCCAGAATCCTTTTTGATACTTCCTTGTAGTTCAGCTACACTCCACCCTTCTCAAAGGTCAGGAAACCAGTGATTTATTTTACACAGGTATGGCCAGATATTTCATTGTCCCCTTGTCTGTCTGAGAGATTAGCTCCTCCTACTGATAGATTTTTAAATTCCTCGAATTCTGATTGGCTGGTACACCTCATTTGGTGTTCAGCAGTGCTTGGGCCCAAATCTTTTCACAAGTAACTGAGTGCAGAAATTTGGCCTTCTTAGCAACACAAAGAGCTTAATTCCCTTTGAAGCAACTAGCCGACTCAACCATCTAATTACTAAATAAACACATTGCTGGTCATCTGCTGTTGGCACACAAAACCTTTAGCTGACTGTCATAAACCTTAAACTGTCACATAGTGAGTAGGAGAAAATTGTGTTTTAGGCCCTTGTGAGTTCAGTCATTTTTAGCTCCTTATGTATGTATATTAGGAGGTAACTGAGCAATTAATTAATTACTATTTCATATTCTTATTTCATATGTTCTTGTGTTAATATCATCTGCAGATATATTTAATCTTGTGTTTAGATATAATTAAGAGGAAATATTTGTTTATATTATTCATTGGAATTGCAAATAGTTTATTGGACTAAAATATTATTCTGGAAAATGTCATTTTGATACATAAGGATTGTTGGCAGACCAGTAAATTTGAGGATCTGAAACTCATTTGGAACATGCATTTCCTTTGGACTTGACTAGAACTTTTTAGGATTATTTTGGATTTAATTCATAATACTATATGCTCTTCTTAAATTTTCATTTTATAACTTTGATAACTAAGTTTTAGAAAACTTGTTTGTTTTGCTTCTTTCTTTTAATGTATGGCCATAAAGTCGTAACACAATCATCCAACCATTTTATGTGGAGAAGCAATGACAAACTATAAATTCCCAAAATACCCATATTTTGACAATTTTTCAAGAAATATCCCCCCAAAATGACTCAGAGAAAATGGAAGACCTTGGTGTACATCTATACCAACCACCTATCTTGCCTTCAGAATTAAAATATAAAAATAATATTCCTCCAAGCATAGTAGGAGTGATAATGAGGTAATTTCTCAAAATACCTCCACCTCCATTTCGTTTTTTACAATTTTTTAAGTTCAGCAAATTTTGGGCCAGATTGAAAAAGTATACCACTTATTGCACATCTGCACCAACCAGATGCTTCTCAAGCATTCAAAGTTTGATTAAACACTTCCAGGAAGTAATGATGGAGAAGTGTTGATGAGCTTTGTCAAATGGAGAGACAAAGGGTCTTATGGACTGATGCATGGGGGTAAGAACAATATTTGCAGTCTTCACAGAATTGCTGAAATAATAAAATTATTATTAGTGGTTATATTAGTATTGGTAATAGCCTATGATCTAGAATGGTTTATGAAAGCTAAAAACATTTTGAAGTGGGATTTGTGAATCTTTATCCTATATACAAGGTAAGGTGTAGACTTGGCCAAGTGTTGGGAATCATTGCAGAATAATGAACAGTCATCACAAAAAGCAGTTGATGAATATTGGACTTCAAACTGATCATTCATTTTGCAGCTGTCTAGAAATTAGATTCACTGATTAAATTATAACTGCACTGATATTTGCCTTACTTCTGTATGGGTAATAGTTCATACCTTTTTTGATGTGTGCAATGTGAATAACAAAGATAGCAATGAGTTGTTTTAAGAATTACTTAAAAGGTACAGCTGTACTATATAACTTCAAAGTTCTTAAAAGTATTTATAATTTTTAATTTGTAGAAGAAAGTTTTAACTTTTATCTTTTATAGATATAGTCTTGCAGATGGATGTTTCTGATGGCTAAAAACAGTATTCTGACTTTGTACTGGTAAGTCATTGATATCCCAATTGTTGGGTTCATTTTGTTGCTATCAATTTAGAACCAAAGCTGTTTCTCAACATATATGTAATATGCAATATATCTATATCTGCATGTTACATATGTAAAAATGGTTTGGGTTTTGAATATTTTGTCTTTACAAGCCATAAAAGTTATTTTTTGCCATAAAAATGAATACTTTTTGGCATTGGCTATACAAATTTACCATGGAGGGAATCCAGAATTATACCCCCATCACTTGTGGATTGTTACCATTGTGGAAAAGAAAAATGTTGAGGTTGTTGAATTGCTGTTAAACAATTTAGGTTTTGTTTACTTTGATGTTTTACAGCACAGTGACACAAATAGTTTTTTGGATGCTTAGACATGCCATGGTAGCTTATCCAGGGTCATTGGATGGTACAGTTCTTACCTGCATCTATTTTGTTACAAGTCTAGCACACTAACCATTGAATCACTATGGTTTAGACTCCATCAGTCTTTTTACATGTCTGGAGAGTTCATCTGACATATTGCACATCCCTTAACCTGTCAGGTGTCCAGGAGTTTAAAAAGGGTCACCTGCAGAATTTTTTTGGGGGATGGGGTGGGGCAAATATGTAATTGTCAGCTAGCAAGTTTTATGGTTGTAGGCTGAAAGAAAGTTTAGAGGTAAAATTCATGGTGCAGGTGCCCATGAGTTTAAGATGAGATAGAGTGAAGTTACAGATTAACAGATGGATGGACATTTAAACTTCCGCTTGGAAAAAGTCTGAGAGAATTTCCGTTTTTTTTAACCTCACCTACATTAGCATGGTGAAACTTGGGTATCTTTTTTCAACCAGCCATGCCAGCATGGTAAGACTTGGGTATCGTTTTTCAACCAGCCATGACAGCTTGGTAAAACTGGGGTATCTATTTTCAACCAGTCATGGCAGCATGGTAAGACTTGGGTATCGTTTTTCAACCAGCCATGACAGCATGGTAAGACTTGGGTATCGTTTCTCAACCAGCCATGGTTGAAGAGTCCAAATTTTAAAGTTCTGTCTTCCAAGTTCACTGTCAAAAATTTTTTGGGTTAAGATAGTGGGACAATTTCAAAGTGGGAATGCAGGTGAGATGTCTGCTTTCACAGAACACAAGTGCTTGTAGTTGGGAGGAAATATAATTATTTAATGCTAGAGGAAGGTAAATGTTAATTTGAAAAAAATTCCATTCCTTATAAGAACTATAATCTTAATCCCTGATTTTGATACAGCCCCTGTTAAAGAAGTGGAAGATGTCAATCATATGATACTCATGGGTGCTTTCTTCCTGAACTTTTTACTGGGTGCAGCCATTTGCTGTTGGCGGTACTTTTGGTAAGTTCTGTTGTGTCATTTCTTAAGTTTAATTTTATAATTTCCCAGCAATCAATTTCAATTTAAGTGCAGTTTAATATGATTTTATGCAATTCAGTACAATTTTTATTTTATTAGTTTGATTAAATTGGATATGTTTTATTCAGAAGCAAATTTAGATTATCATTTTTCAATAAGTTATTTTGTGTGATTTTATATGCATGTATTTTGTCACAAGTGAGGTTTATAATTAATCGTTTTCTGGTGACCTATTGTACATACTCTTGTAGATGTCGGGTCCAACTGTTAACATCTGGATATGTAGTGAGAGTTTTCTCTTACTCTTCCAACTCTATTTTAGATATTTGGACATTTATTAGGGTATGACTTTCAGGTATTATATTTCAAATAGCCGTAGCAGCATCGTAAGACTTGGGTATAATTTTTTTAACCAGCCATGGAAGCATCATAAGACTTGGTGTCATTTTTCAACCTGCCATGGCAGCATCTTAAGACTTGAATGTCATTTTTCAACCTGCCATGGCAGCATCATAAGACTTGGATGTCATTTTTCAACCCGCCATGGCAGCATCTTAAGACTTGGGGTGTCATTTTTCAACCTGCCATGGCAGCATCATAAGACTTAAGGTGTCATTTTTCAACCCGCCATGGTAGCATCTTAAGACTTGGGGTGTCATTTTTCAACCTGCCATGGCAGCATCATAAGACTTGAATGTCATTTTTCAACCCGCCATGGCAGCATCTTAAGACTTGGGGTGTCATTTTCAACTGCCCATGGCAGCATCATAAGACTTAGGGTGTCATTTTTCAACCTGCCATGGCAGCATCGTAAAACTTGGGGTGTCATTTTTCAACCTGCCATGGCAGCATCGTAAGACTTGGGGTGTCATTTTCTTCTTAAAATCTCTTTGAAAACTCCTGGGATATAAAAATCATTTTGATGCAAGAACCCTGCAAGTAGATTAAAATAAGGCAGCTCATATGTTTTTCTTTACACAGAAGTTACATCAAAAATGGGTCTTTACTGAGAAATATAGGTCTGATCATGAGCGTTCAGAAATTTGAAGTTGTTGAATTTGAAACATGGTGTTTGCTGTAGAGCTGAATTAATACTGTGACTCCTATGGGGTCGCCGGCATAATGGGAAAACAGTATATATGTACATAGCATGGTCACTAAATATCATGGAAGCTGTACAAGTTTCAGTAACTTGTGAGGTAAAACAAGTATTTCTGATTTCAGTATTTGCCAAAAAGTATTCTTACTTGCAAATATTAAATTTATTAGCAGCAATTACTTGTCCAGTCTCTATTGCATAGCTAACCTATTTTCATGCTGAAAACTCACCGTCTGTTCAGTGTGAATATATCCTCCCACAGAGTGGAGAAGAGTTGATATGACCTTTTGCACACTACATTGCATGTTGCAGAAGGTAGATATTATTGTCATCTTTTTCACAGGTGCCATGCTGTGCAGACGTCTGTCAAAACTCACCAGAGAAATTGCACCTGTGACAACTTAATGCAAATAAGCAGTCTTCTTCTGCAGTTTTTAATTAATCTCGGTGTTGCTACTGTCTGTTTCATTTTATACCAAACCTTATCATAGCCTTTTCCTCTTTAGAACTTAGTTCTTTAAAGGACTTTCGAAGCTACCTCATGTTCCATCTTTTAGGTGGACGCACATTTCTTACATATATTAAAAACACTGTGGTACATGCAAGTCCTTGTGTTCTAAGGAAAATAACGATAACCCTGCTTAATGTTGAGGACTTTTTGCAAGGTGGAACCACACACAGATTCTGTATGAATTTCTCGAAAATATTTCACAAACTTTTGTTTGAAATTGAAATTTATCTTGTTTAGGATTTTTTTATAGTCATTGGTATTTTAATTTCACTTGCTGTAGAAATCATTAGAGAAACCAAAAACTTTCACAATGTCATTGAAAGTGGAGAACTTTATTTTAAATCCTAACCAGGAAGGGTTAGAGTCCTTGAAAAAGGACAAATTACTCCAGCTTGCCAGACAATGATCTTTTTGAGGCAAATACTTCTTTAACAAAGCAAGAAATAAAAAATATTTTGGTTCAGTGTTTGGTGGAAAAGAATTTTTGGGATACAAGTGCTTTGGGTTTGATTAATAAGTCTGTATCAGACTCTGAAATGAAAATAATAGAATTCATATTAAAACTCCAGATGGAAATAAATTTAAGAAAACTCCAGCTTCAGAAAGAGGAAAGTGAGAAACAAATGCAAATGCAATTATGATATGTGTTTATATCATTAAGATCTTTAATGAATTCAGTTACAAGCGGGATGCCAACATTATAAGTAATTGGGTGATTTTGCATCTGATCAACTCAGCTTGTTATCCATCAGGAAGACAAATTTCTGATCAGTTTTGATCATACTTACAGTATGGGTTTATATTGTCAAGGACTTGGATTGATTTGATATTGAGTCTAATCCAAGTATATTATTGAGATATTCTTGCATCTGATTTGCTGAGTAAGAACCATGTATATTGAGATCTTTTACCTGATTGGCTGAGCTTATTACTACTCTGGAGGCCATGTTTCTGATCTGATTTTGGGACAAGTTTAATAATGAGCAAGATCCATGCCTATTAATGAGATAGTCTTGAATTTGATTGGATGAGCTTATCAGATTCAGACTGGAAGCAACTATTCTCATCCATTTTTGATATATCATACATAAAACATAAGCAAGTATCATCAAGGTCATGGATGGATTTGATTATTAGTGAAATTTATGCATATTAATGAGACAAAATCTCGCATTTGATTGGCTGATCTTATTACCAATATAGAGACTAGGTTTCTGACCCAATTTCGATAAAACTTGGAATAAATGCAAACAGGTCATGATTATATCATCATATCATATTATCATGATCTTGGATGGGTTGATAATGAGTGACAGGCATGCATAATGATGAGTTGACCTTTCATCTGATTGGCTGAGGTTGCAACCATTCTGGAATACGGTGGATTCCTATTAATTGGGACACATCAGGAATCAAACACTTTGGCCCAGTTAAGCAGCTGCCCCAATTATGCGGAGGAGTTAAAAAGGTATACATGTATTTTGTCCTTTAAGATTTGTCCCAAATAAATGGCTGCCCTGATTAAAAGATAGCACAATTAACTGGAATCTACTGTATATGCTTCTGTCATCAGAATCTAGGAGTGTTTCACTAATGAGCAAGATCAATGCATGTTAGAGGTGATTTGTATTGAATAGGCTTCATAGAGGTCTGTTGGGTTTATTATTGTCAGTACATGTATTTTGGATTACTCTGTGAACAAGAAACTGCATATACATGTAAATTATGCCTTCATCATTAGAAATATTTATCAGGATATAGTGCAAGGCAAATTCAACATGTTAAAAAGCTTGGGAGACTGTTTACTTTGCACATGTTCTAATAATAAGCCTGCTTAGTAAAGCGATCAGGTAAGTTATGTTAGCAAGGTGAGCGATGTCTTGGGCATTATGTTTAAAAGTCAGACCCATTCTGTACCAATTTCGATCTGGCTTGTGAAGTTGCAAAAATGCCTAATATATTGTCTGAATTTGTCCATTTTGCCCTGACCCTGTTCTGGCAAACAAAATTTTACAACAAACTCATTGAGATTTAAGCACCATTACTTTTGCCTTCTTTGTAGATAAAATATGAGGAAAATGTGACCCACATGTTTAATTTTATCTAAAGTATTTGGTACACATTTGTGCTTTCCAAAACTTGGTATTCACTCTCATAGTTTCAATTAAATCCTGTGGTACTTGTACTGAGCCACATTTACATATTGCATGGGGATCTGAACATATGGTACATATTGAATGAGGACAGTCTACATTTATGAGGCAAAAAAGTGTTTCTGGTCAGATGATCTCCTTTATTTCTCATTGCTGACCTAGGCACCTTTTCCTCCCATGGTTTTAAAAAAATCCGCAAAAATCACATGAAATATATATGGCTACCCAAATATTAAAGCCAGTACGAAAGGAAACATGTATGTTTTTGCAGCTGAAAAGAATATTGGATATCAAAATTTACATGTTTTCCAATGGGAAGTTTAATTACAGTAAATTCATTGCATTATGTGATATGAATTTAATTTTTTAAATGGGCCTGGCTTGGTAGAGAAACATTGAAAAGTTTTTGCTCATGGAAGGGAAGTAAGCTTTGAAAGTATTTTTATACAAAACACCATGGGTTATTTCCCTTCAAAAAGCCATCACCATTAAAAAATAATAAGTTGCATTCATAATTCAGTAAGTAATCTATATAGATTAAATAATTACAACAAAGAAATTTAACATGAAAAGTATAATATTATCTTAATCCTGTGATGTATTATTGAAAGATAGGAAATGAAATGCTACTGTTATGCTGATTGGTCTGCTTTTGTTGCTTTGCATCTAAACTTTTGCTTAGTTTCTTATTCTAGATACGACTTTGTAGACTTTGCATAAAAATTGATAAAAATTAAATTTGTATCTGATAAATACAAAACAGTTTAATGTTTACTTCTGTTATTCTGATAATCATTTTTCAGTCCAGTTTCTTAGATATTTATTGATACATTGATATAATTTATGCACAGTAATTTGACTAGCTTTATGTTATCAGTATACAGTTAAGATATTGTTTTCTGGATTTTAGACAAATTTACTGAATTTAGAGCATGTGTGTGTGTGTGTGTGTGTGTGTGTAATTTGGATTTTTTAAGGTACCTTTTACAATTTTTCAGTTGAATTGCTACGATGTACGCAGTGTGGCAGTTTATAGTGATGTCTAGCACTGGGGAATCATGCTGCAGACATGTAGCATCATGTCCCACCCATTCACATTATGCTGACATCAGACCGACCTGTTCTAACACTAACCTCTTAATGCTGCAAAAGCGAGGTAGCTGTTAGTACCAACTTTATAAGTCTTTGATATGACTCGGCCGGGGTTTGAACCCATTACCTCCTGCATCCGAGGCAGACGCTGTAACCACTAGGCCATGGGGGTGGTGCCTAAATTTAGAGAAAAATGTGAGCAACATTATTCAGGCCAGGATGGATCCTTGTCTCGTTATCCATGTTTTATTGGAGATGGACTCTGTTCTTGACCTGAATGGTTTGAAATGATGTGTATTATAATGCATGAAGCTTTAATAGCCAAATGGTAACCAGTTTCAAAATGTTTATGGCCATTTCAAAGTTTAGTTGCCAAGCTCCAATACCAGTAATTTGATCACCTCAAACACTGACAACATAAAACCCTTTTACTGCCAAGTACATTTTCTGTATTCACTCTGTGCCCACATTTTTCCCAGGAATATCACATTAACTAACATTGATTGCACAGGTCATATATTAGACTGGTCACTTCAAATAGTCTGCAAATCACACTGGTCACATGTAAGGATGGTTACCAGAAGTCCATCACTAGGACTGGAAATAAACTTCTGGGGAAACTTAATTTAGGAAACGGAGGTCTGACAATAAAAAACCAATTATGCTGTGACTTAAATTGCATCTGGCAATTCCATAACTAGGGCTAGTAATGGACTTCTGAGGCAAGCCCATGACTTCTGTGCCAACTTAGTGTTGGAACAAGCAGTCTAACAGTCGAAAGTGTTGATACTTCGATATGTGCTGCATCTGCCAATTGTATTTAGCATAAAATTTTGGATATACTTGTAATCAGATAAGTGATAAAATGCTTGAAGTTGTTACCATGGTTACATTTGTGACTGAAGGTTCAGAATTATCAAGTGAAAATTGTAAACTCCTTGCCCTCTGGTGACCTTCAAAATCATAATATGGCAAATAGAACAATCAATCAGCTCCTTGTGATTAGAAATATATACCACATTCTACGGTAAAAACATTTGGCATATGCAATACATATTCTGAGCATAATTTAATTTTGATTGTGAACTGCTGGTTAATACATTAAGTTGCCATTTTCAGAGTTGTAGCATGTGGTTTTGTGCCTCTTAGAAAAATCCTGCCATGCCAGGATTATGCATGCTGTGGGAGATGCATAGCTATGACTTTAATGCACCATGACATGACTTTTTTTAACCAGTGGTTAAAGCATCAATGTCAGTGAGACACTTATTGAAATATTGGGATTGAAGCATGGAATATGACTTAAGCAACTGGTGCTTTGTTAAAATATTGCATTACTTGCACTCACTTTTGTATGCCAGGCTAGCATATGTACTAGAATAGTAATCCAAAATAAAGGGGAGGAAATCACACATTACTGATTTGTTTGGGCCTGCACTCAAAAAGATCTTCTATTTTTCAGTTATTAGAACAATTAACATAATTTGTAATTCATTGTTCTGTCATCAAAAAAAAATGTTAATTTTAGTTTACAAAATAATTATTCTTACTTTATGTGCTGCATGAATGCATTAATAATCTTCATGTAACCACTGGCTAAGTCATAAAGAAAAAGTCCTGTCCCATGCCAAATTCTTGGTGCCCCATTTTAGAAATCTTAATGAACCATTCCAATACGTGACAAGTGCAATCAAATTCAGCTAATGGTACAAATGCAGAGGCATGCTAAACATTTTATTGGCAGTAAAATTAGTCATACTGCCATTAATGTGGATGCAACTATGACTTTACAATATAACAGAAGAAAATGAAGGTTAAGGCCCTTGATCAGTGAATCTGAGACCAGGTGATGTCTGAAGTGTGGAGAAATCCAAATAGTTATTTTTAATGACTGGTCTAAGATTATATGAGATGATTACTGCTAACAGTCTATCAGACAGATGTAGATATATTATTAAAAATTACCATGTGCTTATTTAAAAATCCTCTTTAATCTGCTTAATCTGAACCTTCATTTTCTATCAATAATTCCCTACTCAGTTAATTTCTGCTTTCGATGCAGACACAACCAAATTATTAGGTTTTGGCAGCTACAAATTTGAAATGGCTGCTTCAGTTTTCAGCATGGTCACCTTATTGCCACTCAGGTTTGATGGCTGCTTGGAGTTCTGCATAATTTTCTTCCATTTCAGTTTCAGGCATAAGAATCCAGTGAGAGCCAAACAGAAGAATAAGAGGGCAACTGCTATAAGGAAACGTAAGCTGAAAAATCACTTAAAGAATATACTGTATTTAACCATTGATAACCCCATGCTTGACAATAAACCTACCCAGATGTTTGCAAAATTTTGGCAAGTATATGAAGATCTAATATATATATATATATATATATATATATATATATATATATATATATATATATATATATATACACACATGTCCGCACCATATATTTTGAAAAATTTATTGGGCTTCAATGAAACTTTACACACATCCATCCCAATGTCTACTTGGCCTAATTGAAAATGGTGCTTCTGGAACATCCAGTATGGCCACCACTATGGCATATTGAAATTATTGTTCTCTCTACACCTGAATGGGTGGTCATATCAACATTCAGTCTTCACTGAAAGATTTCATATGTCTAGTTGGTCCTAAACAAGAATGAAACTGCTCAGATATCCAGCACAACTGCCATGGAAGCCATCTTGAAAATCTTGTTTATCACTACTCATGAACAGAAGTCATAGCGATGTGGGGTTTTCACCTAAGACTTCTTATGAGCTTTAGATTGAACATCCTTTTGGCTGCCACAGAAGCCGTCTTGAAAATCTTCTTGCTATTCCCCTTGAATAGATGGTCATATCAACATGGGTTTTCACTGAAAGACACCCGATGGTGCTTTGTTGGTCCTAACTGAAAATGGTTACACTCAAACATTCAACATGGCCAGCATGGTGAAAAGCTTGAAAATCTCTTTGTTGCTGTTCCTTCTAAAAGCAGTCTTGTGTCAACTTGAGGTTTTCACTCAAAGACTTCTTATGATGTCTGGTTGGTCCCAAGTGAACATGGTGCCAATCTGAATCCAGAATGGCTGTTATGACAGCAGTCTTGAAAATGTTTGTAATTCTACTCCTTCTGAACAGAAAGTGATTGACATAAGATACTGTTTACCAGAAGATTTCTTATCAAGCCTAAGTTCATCCTATATTAAAATGGTGCTGCTCGGACATCCATTATGGTCACCATAGTGGATGTCTTCAAAATCTTGTTACTGAATGGATACCACTGTCATACCAATATAAGGTTTTCATGAGAAGACTTTATATGTCTGCCTGATGCTCAGTGAAAATGGTGCTCATCTGACATCCAATACGGCTACAACAGCTTTGTTGACAATATTATTATTGCCACTCCTCATAAATAGAAATTCTTATTGGCATGGGGTTTTCATCAGAAGATTTCTTGTGGTATCAAGTTGGTCCTCAGTGTTGTGGTGTCAAGTTGGTCCTCAGTGTTGTGGTGTCAAGTTGGTCCTCAATGAAAACAATGCCAATCTGATGTCCAGCATGGCCGTCATGGTGAAATATCGAAAATCTTGTTATCACTTCACCAGAATTACGGTAATGACTTAGGGTTTTCACCAAAAGACTACCAATAATTTCTAGTTAGTCTCAAAGGCAGATAGTTCTAGTCTTATATGTATATCAAATATGGCTCCCATGATGGCCTTCTGGAAAGTCTTCCTTCAGAATGGATGGTCATATTGGAATTGGATTTTCCCCAAAAGCTTTTAATGGTGTCCAGTTGGCTGTAAATGAAAATGGTGCAGGTCTTACATCCAATATGGCCACCTCATAGACTACATAGTTTGAAAATCTTATTTCTCAAGAGTATCAGAGATGGTGTCAAGACCCTGCAGTTGAAAAGAATGAAATGGTTTTATCTTGATTTCCTTGAAATTTTCAGATGGTAGAGCATCAACTCTTTTGCAGGGCCTTGAGTTCAGAAGTTATTTTTTACTGGATTCTGACATTTTCAGTGCAGTAGTTTCTTTCTTTTTTACTTTAACAATGCAGTAAATCCTAAAATCCCTAAGAATCTCTACTTTTTCTATATTTGTATAAAACTCTAGAGTCTTAACTATATTGGTTGTAAGGCCTATCAAGATTATTGACCCTGTATATAAAGGACATGTGTATATAAAGGACAACATTATCATGCCATTTTCGCTATTTGTATTTTTTTTGGTGCTTGTGGCTGGATCATCTTGATTTGGTCATGTCTGTACAAACCAAGAAGCTTCTTAGCAAGATTGCAAAAAACATCATTGAAAGGAAACAAACAAAATTAGGTAGGCTTATTTGTATTTGTATGTAGGTGACATTGTTAGATTTTCAGGTCTTTACAGTAGTTCATTTTTTCATTTTTTTAAAATGCATTTTTCAAGTGTTTGTACTTGGACATTTTTTATTTAAAAAAAAACTTCTTAGCATGATTCAGGATAAACTACTTGAGGTAGATAGATGACATTTGTTTGCAAGTACCTATTACATTATCACAAATTTTGAGTTTTTTTATATATATTTTGAAACTTGATGTACTGTTAAAGCTATAATCAAACTAGATGATTTTATAAATCTCTTTAAGTATCATACCATTAAAACAAAAAGAGCACTGTTACCTACATTTCACAATTTACTGGCTTATGTTAAATTTGTTGCATTTAGTTCCAAACCACTTAGTTTTTTTTTTTTAATTCTATGTCATGGTTGGATATATTTATTAAAAATCTGCTTGCTCCATCAAACAGGAAAATTGAATTTGCCCAGGACAGATCTAAACTTGTCTACATATGCTGGCACATCTTTGATTACATCAGCTATAATAAAAGCTTAACTTGTAAATGAGTGTTTTGTAATCATTTATTTATTTTCACACCTTAATGATTTGAGCACTTATTTTTATCCAGATATTAAATATGTACCCATCTCCTGTAATTACTTCATCAAGAATAGATGATAAATTCTGCTGGTGGGTGGTTTTTGGTTGAGCAGTAGCATTTTTAGAGATATTAATCTGCCTAATGTTAGTAGAGATGAGTGAGAGAAATATTATCAGTTAGATTAACAGTTATCACCTAGTTACTTTAAAATAAGTGACATGCATCAATCAATCTTTGACTAACCAGCTTTTGAGAGTTGGTAAGCTCTGTACATTTCAGTGGACCAGAAAATTGGTCTGTAATCTTCATTGGCCAGCATTATGATTAGGGAGGAACCTGTGGCTAGGTTTGGACTTGGAAGTTTTGCAATCATGATTGCTTAAAAATGTTGTGATTAAAATGTAGCTGACAACAAGTTAATATATATATATATATATATATATATACATACATACAACTGTATTGTCATCTTTATTTCATGTTTCATCGTTTTGCTTGGGTGAAACTTTTTGTGTCTTAGCTGTTCATGGTAGAATCATTAAAATAGATGATTTTATACATCTCTGATTATATAATATCCATATAAGAGGTCACTGTGACCTATATATCACATTTTACTGGCTGAGATTGGGTTTTTTTGTGTTTAGCTCACGATTATGCTATATACATAATGTCCTGTCTAGAATCATGAAACTTTGTGAGACAATGCATATTGATGGGCACTATTCCCTTGTTGCAGAATTAGGTTATTATGGTCCATATTTACATTTCACTGACTTGGGTTGCATTTTGTGCTTGTTGTTCATTTCACAGGGACTGTTCATGCTATAAATGGGAAATTGATAACATACGTTTTTGTTAATACCACAGTTGTACAACAAATGAAGCTCATCATAACCTAAATGTCATCTTTCAGTGACTTTGGTTAAGTTTTTAAATTTAGCCCATTACCTTGAGGTTTTGGGTATAGTTTATGCATACTATCCTGTCTAGAATTATTAAACTTAGTGAGGGTATATGTCACGTTTGCTAAGCCCTAGCTATAAAGTCATGTGTAAGCTATAATATTACTATGGCGTTGTGTTTGATGTCTAAAGCTTGCCGCAGGCTAGTGTTAATCTCTTACGCAAGGTTACATGACTGGCCGGAGACCTGGAATCTTGAATTGGCAGAGGTGATAGATCACACCACTTCACACCTATGCGTTACAGATTAGTCCTAAGATCAGAGGGAAGCCCATGGGGTGACCAGGGCATGTTCTCATCTGTCCCCACATTGACAGACAGTGAGAGGGACATTGTCCATTAAGTTTGATTGGATCATTTCACAGCGACATCCAATCGGAATTGAGATAGAGGGTGTGATTACAATTTAGATCTGAATTATAGCTTTCATAACTCGTAAGTGAAGATTTAGTTTTGCCCAAGAGGATTTCTGAGCAATAGGGTTACTTCGAGAGAGCCACTCATAATATGGCGGTAAAACTTAGAGGTAGATTCTAAGGAAAGACAAAGCCTAGAAAAGGAACTTTTTAGGGGACAGAACTTCTGGTTCTGTTGGGTCCCGAGCCTCCAAGAGGTGGAAACAGAATTGAGACTAGCCGAAGAGTCAAAATTGACATAAGTCTGGTCGGTGGAGATAGGGTAGATAGAAGGTGGAGGACGAGGGAAAGGAGTCTGGAGGAGAAAGTGGAGGGGGAGGAGAAGGAGTATAGAGAAGTCAAGGAGGAGGAGAAAGAGTATAGAAAAGTCAAGGAGGAGGAGAAGGAATTTGGAGAAAGTCGGGGAGGAAGAGGAGAAGGAATTGGGAGAAACAGGAGAGAGAAGAATACCACAGATGAGCAGAATACAGGGACAGGTGGAAATTGATCTCACAATGCTAATCAAGTGATGCAATAGGCTATTAAAGAGTTGAGTGGAAGGAGTGTAATTGGAAATTTGAATCATTTGATTACTGAATTGTTATTAAATTGTTATTCATTGAATTTCAACCTTTCTTGTATATGTAACATTTAATCGTCGGCATTGCTGACTTGGGGGCTCGGAGCTTTACATCTATTTTTCACTAATTTAACTTCCAACCCAAAATCAATCCTGGGTGGGACTTCCACAATTGTTTAAATAAAATATTGGGAGCACCCCACCCCAACCATAACAACCCCCACAATATACATCTTGACAAGTACCACCCACTTATAATAAACAGAGGTCTCTGAGACCTATATTTCATGTTTGAGTGATTTTGTTGAAATCTTGTGTTTAAAGCTTATTTATTCAGTGATGCATGTGTGTGAATAATGAAATTTGATAATTGGATGCATCTGTGTTATGAGTACTCCATAATACAACCAAAGGTCACTGTGACCTACATGTCATGTTACTAACATTACCTTATGACCACATCTTTAGTTTGTTGGGTTTTAATGTCGTTTCCACAACATTAGTTGTATCATACTGAGGAAACGGGTGCTAAGGACACACAGAGGTAGCTTGATGTCTAAAGCTTGCCGTAGGCTAGTGTTAATCTCTTACGCAAGGTTACATGACTGGTCGGAGACCTGGAATCTTGAATTGGCAGAGGTGATAGATCGCACCACTTCACACCTATGTGTTACAGATTAGTCCTAAGATCAGAGGGAAGCCCGTGGGGTGACCAGGGCATGTTCTCATCTGTCCCCACATTGACAGACAGTGAGAGGGACATTGTCCATTAAGTTTGATTGGATCATTTCACAGCGACATCCAATCGGAATTGAGATAGAGGGTGTGATTACAATTTAGATCTGAATTATAGCTTTCATAACTCGTAAGTGAAGATTTAGTTTTGCCTAAGAGGATTTCTGAGCAATAGGGTTACTTCGAGAGAGCCACTCATAATATGGCGGTAAAACTTAGAGGTAGATTCTAAGGAAAGACAAAGCTTAGAAAAGGAAGTTTTTAGGGGACAGAACTTCTGGTTCTGTTGGGTCCCGAGCCTCCAAGAGGTGGAAACAGACTTGTAGCCAAGATTTGACATAAGCAGATTAGATAAAGGTGGAGGAGGAGGGAGGAGTTGCATATAGAAGAGTCATCTTGGGAGTACTGATACAGGGATGATTGATCTCATGCAGCAATCTTTAAAGAGTTGATGGAAGGAGTATACATTTGATGAAGTTTAAATTGTTTTCATTGAATTTCAAGACGTCGGCATTGTGTTGGTCAGCTTTACATCTATTTTTACTAATTTACTTCCAACCTCTACTTTCAACATTTATGATACACCAGAGTCAGGAGTTTTGACCTCAGGAAAGGGAGGATTTTCATTGACCTGATTGTTAGCAAGCAAATGCTAAGGACACACAGAGGTAGCTGGCCTGTGTGGGTATTGAACCCATGATCCACTGGATTATGAGTCTGTTGCTTTACCAGCTGAACTACTTTGTCTGAGAGAGAGAGAGAGAGAGAGAGATGTTCATCCATGACTGTTTAATGTATTTTTTGCATCATCTAGTACTATGATATTACCATAGCTCAAATTATAATATACATATGACAGAAAAGACGGGTCAGGTCAGGACAGATAGATTTCCAAAATTTGGTCAGGAGTTTTGACCTCAAAGAGGGAGGATTTTCATTGACCTGATTGTTAGCAAGCAAATGGACAAAATTTACAATTACTTGACAAAATTCAACTTTTGGGTATTAAAATATGCACATCATCTCATTGAATCAGTCCTTTCACAGTAACTTATTGCCGTTCATACTCTCCTTGTATATACCACAAACAAGTTTAGCTTTTTTAAGAGATCATAATGCTGGATTATATAGGTGGCAGTCCTTATCATTGTTGATCTTAATACATAGGAGATGATTTACTGTTACTTGATCCAGGCTTCTGCAGCCAGAATTTTCCGCAGAATGTCCTTTCAGTGTCTGCATTGGAATGAGGTAGTCTTAGTACAAGATCGACTGAGCCAAACAAGAAGTTTAAATTGTTTCCTGCTTTTGGATAGATTCAGATGCTGTCTGCCTGCCAGAACTGCTCAAGCTAGGCATTGTCTGTGTCAAATGTTGTTGAAACTCCTTAACCTCACATGCCATGTTTACCTGTCATGGGGTCCCTACTTCCAATCTCTACTTTCAACATCATTATGATACACCAGAGTGAGTAGACAGAGGAAGCTCTACAATGATATCAAATAATATAAACTTTCTACTTGCATTACAAGATACAGTGGGATAAATGCAAGTTTTGAGACCCAGTTTTTTCAGGCCAAAAATTACTGGTTGTTGGAACTGGTGTTTGTGACCAGATTTTAGAGTTTTTGGCTTCAAATCTAAAGCAGACCAGGCTGAACTACAGACAGGTGAATCTTCGCAAAAAGTTGGTAAATTTGAGATGTGGAGTAAAAAGTGGTCAGGACACAAAATTAATAGGTCCAATAGGCAAAAAAAGAGCCCAATTTTTACACTTCTGTACATGCACAAGTGAAATAGCCAATGCAAAAACATGTAGGCATCCAGCTTAACGAAATCTCTCGGAAGCAGATGTATTTGGATGCATTCAGAAGTAGCCCCAAAAATGTTTCCTACCCCATTTAAGGTGAAAATTACAAGTCTGCAGTGGTTCATGAGATAATGTCAGTAAGATTCTCCACATGTAGCACAAACATTATACCATCACACCTGTTGCGGCTTTGAGCCTAATTTGCTGACACCTTTATTGTGACCAATATTATCATCACCTTCACCACTCTTTTATAATGACAATCAGAGCTGGAAAACAGATATCACTTACTAGTATTATAGAGGTGAAGATCTCAATTATCCCAGGCTTTATGAATTACAAAGGATTAAATCAAGGTCATTGGTGTTTATATCAGCTTTTGCTAAGCATTCATTCAATGTAGGGTTGAGCACATATTCCAAAAAAAAATCATGGTTTCTGATCACATTCTGCTGGTGGTCTCTCACGATGCGTTATAAATTATCCATATTCATATTATTATAAATTTTTGTTATTATTATACTATTATATTATTTTATAATATATAAAATATAATATATATTATTATTATACTATTATATATATATATATATATATATATATATATATATATATATATGCTATATATATATATAATATATATATATATATATATAATATACAATTATATAATTATTCAATTCTATGCATGATGGTTCAATAAACATGAGATCAATAGTCACAATTAATATAATGATTTCTAATGAACAATAAAATAGTCACAATGTGAGTAGTTTTTGTCTGTTTGCAAGAAAACGTTTATTTGAATTCCAGGTGAGAACATTATTGTGACTAGATCTGAAAAATTGTCTGCTACCAGAAACGGGAGATTATGCATGCATGGTTATAAAGTTGGCAAATATTGTTTCAGCACATGTTACATTACTTTATCCACATTTGATACAGATTCCGCAGACATGGATTTCAGTGAAGGTAGTTTTGTTTTGATGGTTA
Organism: Megalonaias nervosa; assembly: GCA_016617855.1. Lineage (NCBI taxonomy): Eukaryota > Metazoa > Mollusca > Bivalvia > Unionida > Unionidae > Megalonaias > Megalonaias nervosa. The sequence goes on from JAECUM010000580.1 coordinate 22,454, forward strand.
ATAATAGCTTTTATTAGATGGGGTTTCTGTATGATGTGGAGTGTCATTCTTGCCACCATAACAGATTTAAAATCGGTTTTACAGGAATAGCAGAATATGTATTCATATCCCTTTGAACTTAATTGCAACCACTCTAATTTCCATTTCCATCCATTATTGAATTTTCTGTGATAATTTGGTTGCTTGGACTTTTGTGTTTTAGAATTAGGAGATACTCCTTTCATTGTACATTGTTTTGACTCTAATCCATCTCGACAACTTCAAGCACAAAAGCAGAAAATACCTTGCAGAGAGAATCAAAGTAATGTTTATTGTTTTATGTTGATTGAACTCTTTAATAATCCAGTCATAATCAATTAACATCTTTAATCCTTTTGGAATTCTGCTTGCCCACCATATAATCCACCTCAATAAAACTTCAAACAATGAAGCTAGAGTTGGCACTGAGAAAGAGGGGTAGTGGACCTACTGAAAACAAACAGGTTTTTTTTGCCTTGCAGCTGCATTCCGACATTGTGCCTAAAAAATGAAGGAAACATAAACCCTATTCCAGCTACTGAAATAATCATGTTTTTTGTTATATATAGAGTAAAATCAGACTTTAAAGAAATGTTGCCGCTGACCTTGAACATGCCAATAATTTTACATAATGATGATTTAAGCATCTTCATTCAAGGCAGTAAGATGTCATAAGTTTTGTACTTGAGCATGCATCTCTATGATGTATCTAACTCAGATGAACTGGATTGTTCCAATTGTGTAATTTACCTATGCAGATTAGCCAGATGGGCTCTCCCACAGCAGAATTCACAGGTCTTGACAGGGCATCATCCTTTTGATTTTTAGCTGAGTAATAAATATATGAATGGTGGTTGCTTATCTCTGACTGCCATGTCTTTTAATTGATTCCTTGATAATCGGCTACAAAATCTGCTTTTTGACAGTTTAACTTGGGCTCTAAGCATGACTGTTTACTTTTTAATTGTGGTCAAAATATGTCTCCTTTTTTTCACCCTGAGATTATCGAAAATGGCATTTTTCTAAACTTGACTGTGTCAGTATTTGGGAGTCAAAAATTGTGTTTTTTGTGGGACATTTTGTGTTATGGCAGGTATGAAACTAATTTTGTTGTTGAAGTATAGAAATCATACAAAAAGATGGATTTGAAGATGAGTTTTAAAATGGAAATAATATTTGTGTTATGTGCGAAAATTAGTAGAATGTCATTAGAGATGAAAATTTAATTTCTTAAAAGTACCAGCTATTAAATTTCGGGGCTCTGTAATTTCAAAACAAAGCAGTACATGAAAAATTCCTGACATGATTCACAAAGTCCTATAATAATATCAAAGTTTGAAGAAGATACTTTTAATAGTACTTAAGAGATGAACCTTCCGATTGTGTAAACATTCTTTTCAAGAAAAATTTGAATTTGAATCCGATAAATCCTCTTTAATGTAGTTGATACTCAGTTCCATGATTGAGGTCTACTTTATATACTTGCTTACAAGTCAAATCCAACTGCAAACAGTACAACCAAAATCTGCTGTTGCATGATGTGCAGACATTTAGTTTGTGAGGAATAATCAGGAGAACAAACAGCATAGACCCTGTTCTGCTGGTGTGTTGTGCAATGACTGATCAGGGGCTGTTGTTGTTGGACTTATAAGTATTTATGGAATTCATCTTTTCAAGACCTTCATCTGTATGTATACTTTTTTATCTATAGGTACAGAGAAATTTAAACAAAAAATACTTGCTTACTTTTCTACAATTGGCTGGCAGCACTACCGTAAGATGCTTATTTTGATGTTGTAGTTTGTAATCTGATGTGAAGTTTGCAAAGTGGAAAAAAAAAGAATCATTGAGCATTTTTCATAACAGATTATATTCTTGATTTTTCTTTGTTTAGGGAAGAATTTTCACTAAGGTGTGTGTGTGTGTGTGTGAGAGAGAGAGAGAGATTGCTGTGTGACTGCACATGTATCTAAAATTAGAGCAGGTCATATGTTCTTATCTGTATTTCCCTAATATATCTTTCGAGTGGCATTTACAGTGTAGTGTTTCCTGTATCCATCTGTCTGTCACAAATTTTATTTCTGTTCAATAAGTTTTGAAGGACTTCATGAACTGAAACCGAATTTGGCATTGAGACTTTACATTAAAAAGACTAGCTTAATTTCAGTTGACCATTTTTCTAGAAATATTTCATGCAGTTGTGGCCCCAGTTTCAGTTGAAGTTTTTCATGGAATGAAACCCAGTTTAGTGTGTGGCCTTACTTTGAAAAGACCTTGGGTTTTTTTCCTCACTTTTTCCAGCAATTTTTTTTTTTTAAGTTATGGCCCTTATTTGACTTTAAACTTTGGGCTTCAGTTTTCACTTAATAATTTTTCAAAGACTTTTTCATTGAAACCAAATATAATATGAGGCTTTACATTAACTAGACATTAGACAGGTTTGATTTTAATATTTTATCTTTTTAGCCAAGTTTTGCAGAGTTTAAGCCCCTGTTTTATATAGAATTTTGCCCTTGAATTGCATCATATTGGCAGAGGGCATACATGTCATATAGATGCATTTCAGTTTGATGTTCATTTTAATAGCTAAATGCATTATAATGCATTTATCTATAAAAGTTTTCATATTTGCATTTATGAATTAGATTGATTTGGTTGGTGCTTTACTGCACAGCAACACAAGGTTATATAGTGCAGAGACACTTGGAGTAAAGTGCCTTGCCCAAGGACACATCATGGTTGCTGATCCAGGTTGTTTTGATGTAGGATTTGAACCTGCACCTTTTTGGTTATGAGTCTAATTGCTGAGCCAGTTGCTCCTGAATCCTATTGAGCAGCACACTACTGTTAGTTGATTAAGGAATGCAAGATGGATTCAGGCATTGTCAGAATAAATTCATTACTTAAAGAGCCTGACTTAATCATTTAATTATGTACAGAATGATCCTCAGGAAAGCAAATCTTGTTGTAAGCTTTAATTTTATTTATATTTTCACTTTATTTTTGTTTTAAAGCACAACAATACAAGTAGGTTATTTGGAGGCAGTTGTGGTAAAGTGTCATGTACCGTGTTAATCAATCCAGGCTGATCTGATGGTAGGATTAAAACCTGCATCCTTTCAGTTGATAGCCAGAATCTAAGTCATTAAGAACAGCACCTACCTTAATTGGTTGCCACTTATGGCATGCAGAGAATGCATCGGGGATATTCTACATTTATTAGCCTGCAAGAGTTTTTATTTTATTTTATATGTACATACCTGTATATTTACTTATTTCTTTCATAAAAAATACACGAAGCTCTGCATATACTTGTTTCTTCATGGTCTGTTTCATATTTAAATTTGATACCAATTAAAACAGAGGAACTAGATCTAAGCTGACCATAGTTGCAGCGATCAGAGATTATATAGGGGGTTTTAAGTCAAGAATCTCTGATGCATACAATCCCAGTAAAATTTGATACAAATTCCTGAAAGAGGTTTAAGAGTGTAAGATTGTTAAGTTAAAAGAGAAAAAGGTTAGACATACAGTACATACTCTCCTTACAATACTAGGATCCAAAAAGTAAACCATCTTGTAAATTAATGAAGCACATAATATATAATGTTTCTACCCATTCATAACAATGGGAATATTGACCGTGCACACCACACCTCGTAACATGAACCATGCCTTATGGTTAGGGATTTTTTTTTTGTGTTGACCTAGTTGTATTTCCAACTGTGATGTCAGTCCTGATTATAAGACACTGTAATACATGTAGTAGTAATGAAAAGTGGGGTTATGAGCACATTTTCATCATTTTCCTTAAAAACAAGTACAATTTTCCCAAAAACAAGCCTAATTTTAACCAAAAAAAATTCCATTTTCTAAATTTCTATAGAAATATACTTGTTTTCCCAAACAAACTAGATTATACCACATATTTATTAAAGTGGTAAAATCTATATTTGCAACTAATTTCTTGCGACATTTTAAAACATTTTAAATTACATTTTTTTATGATGGAAACACGCTCAATAACCCCACTTTCATTACTACTAAACAACTTCTATATTTATATTACATAAAATGTATTTAATTAATTTTCACTATTGATTTAACTGAAGTCGTGGACACAATCAACTTCTATATTTTTTGTTACATAAAATTATACAAATAAATTTTCACTAAATATAATGGACTTCGGTTATGGCAGAGATTATATGATGAATTGAAAGTTTCACAAGATCCATTGGACAATTTAATATTGCTACACCAAGCACATTATCAACAAAGAAATTCTCTCAATAATATAAAAGTGGTCGCTGCTAATTTGTCTGAAGAGAAATTAAAAAATTTAAGTCAATTAAAGCTGCAGCAGAAAACATTTAGAATTCATGCTGATAAAATTACTCAAAATAATTATTTTCAAACTTTTGATGACTCATAATGGATCTGCTTCAGAGTTAAGAATAAACCTGATCAAGAAAAATTAAAGGAATTAATGTCAGATCCATCCACGGACATTTACACATACCTGATAAACTACCTTCCTGAACAACAGCAACAACAATTAATTTCTAGTTTTATAATGACCTAACGCGAGCATGTTTATACCATCAACACAATAATGCTTATCATCAAAATTAGTTAAACCTTGTTTGATAACTCTATCAGATTTTTATTGATGTTTATACGACCATATCTTGGTCATTTCGGTGAGATGCTTTTCATTGTTGAATAACACTGACAGATAATCATCATGAGTGACATCTTTTTTACAACTGATTTTTTCAATTTTTTTGTTTCCTTTCCAGCAGCAGATTTTAGCGACTACATCTTACTTCAAAGTCCAACAAACTCTCTAACAATACCAAAACTAAATTCGTCTTTCATTAACCCATCACTTTTTTATTAGTAGGATCGTGGAAGGATTATTGCGAGGAACATCTGATAAATCGAACAGCTCCTTCTTGTTATAAATATCTTGATAAACATCATCTGCAAATATTTCATAAATGAGTGAGTCAGTGTCAGTAAACAACAAGTTCAAATTAGGCCAAGTACGTTTTACAAAATCATAGTGAAAATCATACATGAGCAATTTCGATGTTTCTAATACTGTTGCACTAACAAATATGGTTTGTTGATAATCAGATTTGTCTTATGCTTTATTATCATAGCGAGGTTTTCATTTATATGTATCATCCCAGTGAATTTCTCTGACGCAACTAATTTACTACAACTTTTGATGCTATTGACGAGTCCAATATCAACCCTATTATGGATATTTCCATAGTCTTGCCAAAAACAGAGTTGTTCATTAATTCGCATGTCATTGTTGAATTTGATATAGTTGAACATCCAACATGATTGTTTGACACACAATATTCGATGAATTTTTCTTAAAATCAGCTCATTGTCAAGTGCTTGTTTGAGATTTCTGTAGTGACAAACATAATTACGTTTATTTAATAAATTAGGCACTAGCTTCTCGATCGAACAGGGTTTTCCACGCCAATGCAACAACTGTTCTCACGATAACAGTGAATCAGGTATAATCATTTTCTCCGGCAGAAACGGATAATCATTGTGTAAGTCATGTAGTTTATCAGGGTAATCAACATCAACTTCAAGATAATAAGTGTGCCTAGCATCAGATAAATCTTTTGTTAGATTACTCGCATCATTGAGGAAATCTTGTTCAGTTACCCAGTGTTCACAACAAACAGGCATAGCCTGACACATCGCCCAGCTATATAACGCATTTTTGTCGAGATAAAGTATATACGAGGACGGTTTATCAGGATTATAATCGCTCATATACTTGTTATTGGCGCGAGCGTATTTCTTTGATATTACACTTATTCCACCTCGAATTGACTTTTCGATGAAATGATACATGTTAACGCTTCCTTCTGTTATTAGTTCGGTTCTCACGTTAGTAAGTTTGTATAATGCATCCCATGACAACCCCGGTAATGAGAAATACCAACAGGGATCTAACTTATATTTATTAATACTTGTTCTTCGAAATTTTTTAAATATATCATCGAGCAATAGTGTGTCTTGGATCTGATACAGATCTAGATAATCACTAAGGGTTTTACAACCAAATTTACTCCAAACCTGACAGGCGTGATTATACTCATCAGATATATTTTCATTGTTGAGCGATGAATAAAATTTATCTTTGCTAGGAATGATGTTTCATCAAGTTATTGTATACCATCAACATACTCATAAGGAAAAATACCTTTCTTCGTCATCAGACTAACATTGTCTGCGAAATACTCTGTCAACGACATAAACTCGCTACCGTTTTTTTCTAGTGCGTCTAACGAGCTGTTCATGAATTGCATACTGTCAATAAATCACAGTGGACCAACAATCAACGACATAAATTTTTCAGCGTTATTTGGAATGCCGTTTATTTTATGATTTTCACATAACTTAATAATATTGGGATGACCGAGTGCACTAATGATAAAGTGACCATCATAACCTCGAAAATTGTGGGCAATGCAAGGAATAAACTGAAGTGAGTGAAATTTCCAATTACAATCGTTATGAGCTGGTTCTCGATAACGACTGTGATATGACAATGATCATGAACTTTTTCATCAGATTGTAGAAAGGGTTTTTCACAAATATGACAATATGTCACAGTCGCATACTTGTTCTCTTGCTCTGGACTTAGCAGTGTCATCGGAGTTACCATCGACAGTTTTGCAAATATCTTTTTTGCCTCACCAAGTAAGTTCTTTATCAACCAAACTGCAGCTTCCTCATCACCATTATTTTTTCTGCGATATAATTTAACCGGCAACGACAAGCTTGGATCAACAAGACAAGTAACTTTATAAGCAACAACTACTGGTATGTGATTAAATGTGTGAACTGTTAAACAGGATCCTGCAATGCTGCTGTTGTCATATATTTTTTCTTGTATTGATTTGAAATCATATGTGATTGTAAACAGAATGATAAACTTCTTTTTATAATTTTTAAAGCATAAGATTTTGTTATCCTTGTTCTGTAATATTGTGCACTGATTATAAACAGAATATTTGATATGAGGTTGTAAAACATTCAGGTTTAATAAAGTCGTGCAAACAACGATAGCAGAAATATTTAATTTCCTTGTGTTTGCTATATTGCTTTCCAGCTAGTCTCTTAAAGTTTTTGATCCAAGCATAATGCTTCTTGAACAACAATAAATTTATTGTACCGGGATTGCCATTAGGTGATATTCGCAGCGGAAATATATTACAGTTATCATCAATGCCAAAAACGTTAATTCCACCTGATAATAAATCGACATTATTACGTTTGATAATAGCAATTTGAGAAATTGGAGTTGGGAAAGATATTCCAGTCAAATTCAACTTTAACTCGTGCTGCTTATATTTGAAAACTCTGTTAGGATCCTTGTTAACAGGAAATAACACTGCTAGTAACTGCCATTTAATACACGCATCATCATCACTAACAACATTTACACAGCACTGGCTGTCTTTGATTTTTTTTGGTAGTTCAACAAACTTTCCACCTCGCAGTGGATCACATCTGTGAGTGTGAATGAGCAACTGCACGTTATTAAGTACAGTCCAACCTGATCCACCAGATGTGTACTCGTCAACACGTAAATCCATTTCTTGTACTAGTATGTGAACAAGCTCATCAATATCATTGCTGGCAAACACAATGCGAGGTTTCAATTTCATGTAAACGCTCGCATGTTTATCTTCTTCAGTAGAATGTGCAAATAGCAGAAGTAACTCAACTAATATTTTAACACATGGTTCCATCTGCAGGATATCCTTAACGGTGTGCTCGATTACCTCATGCAATGGTTGAAACATCAGATCATCAGGTTTGATTTTGTATGTTTTGTTAAAACCAGTGAATGACGATTATATTTCTTTTATTTTAAATTCCTCCTTTCGAAGATTTTAAGATCTTCTTTAAGTTTATCAAGTTCAACATTTGATTTTGGATAATTAATGTGTTTATTTATCAATGACTGATGATCACGCATTAGTCATTTAGCGATCTCATTGCAAGTAAATTTAGTTTTTCTCGCTGAACCTTTACGATGTTTGATTTCTTCTAACACTGGCAGAAACAATCCTTGCTGTTGTTGTATCAATATTTGATTAATACTTTCGTGGAGATGTTCCAAATCAAGTATTAATAAATATAAGTTAGATCCCTGTTGGTATTTCTCATCGCTGGGGTTGTCATGGGATGCGTTATACAAACTTACTAACGTGAGAACCGAACTAATAACAGAAGGAAGTGTTAACATGTATCATTTCATCGAAAAGTCAATTCGAGGTGGAATAAGTGTAATATCAAAGAAATACACTCACGCCAATAACAAGTATATGAGCGATTATAATCCTGATAAACCGTCCTCATATATACTTTATCTCGACAAAAATGCGTTATATAGCTGGGCGATGTGTCAGGCTATGCCTGTTTGTTGTGAACACTGGGTAACTGAACAAGATTTCCTCAATGATACGAGTAATCTAACAAAAGATTTATCTGATGCTAGGCACACTTATTATCTTGAAGTTGATGTTGATTACCCTGATAAACTACATGACTTACACAATGATTATCCGTTTCTGCCGGAGAAAATGATTATACCTGATTCGCTGTTATTGCGAGAACAGTTGTTGCATCGGCGTTCGATCGAGAAGCTAGTGCCTAATTTATTAAATAAATGTAATTATGTTTGTCACTACAGAAATCTCAAACAAGCACTTAACAACGGGCTGATTTTAAGAAAAATTCATTGAATATTGCGTGTCAAACAATCACGTTGGATGACTGACTACATTAAATTCAACAATTATATGAGAACTAATGAACAACTCTGTTTTTGGCAAGACTATGGAAAATATCCATAATAGGGTTGATATCGAACTCGTCAATAGCATCAAATGTTGTAGTAAATTAGTTGCGTCAGAGAAATTCGCTGGGATGATACATATAAACGAAAACCTCACTATGATTAAAAAACATAAGACAAATCTGATTCTCAACAAACCAATATTTGTTGGTGCAACAGTATTGGAAACATCAAAATGGCTCATGTATGATTTTCACTATGATTTTGTAAAATGTACTTGGCCTAATTCGAATTTGTTGTTTACTGACACTGACTCACTCATTTACGAAATATTTGCGGATGATGTTTATCAAGATATTTATAACAAGAAGGAGCTATTCGATTTATCAGGTGTTCCTCGCAATAATCCTTTCCATGATCCTACTAATAAAAAAGTGATGGGGTTAATGAAAGACGAATTTAGTTTTGGTATTGTTAGAGAGTTTGTTGGACTTTGAAGTAAGATGTAGCCGCTAAAAACTGCCGCTGGAAAGGAAACAAAAAAATTGAAAGGTGTGAAAAAATCAGTTGTAAAAAATAATGTCACTCATGATGATTATCTGTCAGTGTTATTCAACAATGAAAAGCATCTCGCCGAAATGACAACGATATGGTTGTATAAACATCAATTAAAAACTGATAGAATTATCAAACAAAGTTTAACTAATTTTGATGATAAGCATTATTGTGTTGATGGTATAAACATGTTCATGTTGGGTCATTATAAAACTAGAAAGTAATTGTTGTTGCTGTTGTTCAGGAAGGTAGTTTATCAATTTTTGTGTAAATTTCCGTGGACGGATCTGACATTAATTCCTTTAATTTTTCTTGATCAGATTTATTCTTAACTCTGAAGCAGATCCAATACGAGTCATCAAAAGTTTGAAAACAATTATTTTGATTAATTTTATTAGCATGAATTCTATATGTTTCTGCTGCAGCTTTTATTGACTTAAAGTTTTAATTTCTCTCATAGACAAATTAGCAGCAACCACTTTTTATATTATTGAGAGAATTTCTTTGTTGATGATGCACTTGGTATAGCGATATTAAATTGTCCAATGGATCTTGCGAAACTTTCGATGCAATTCATCATATAATCTCTGCCATAACTGAAGCCCATTATATTTAGTGAAAATTTATTAGTATAATTTTATGTAACAAAAAATATAGAAGTTGATTGTGTCCACGACCTCAGTTAAATCAATAGTGAAAATTAATTAAACAAATTTTATGTAATATAAATATAGAAGTTGTTTAGTAGTAATGAAAGTGAGGTTATTGAGCGTGTTTCCATCATAAAAAAATGTAATTTAAAATGTTTTAAAATGTTGCAAGAAATTAGTTGCTAATATAGATTTTACCACTTTAATAAATATGTGGTATAATCTAGTTTGTTTGGGAAAACAAGTATATTTCTTTGGAAATTTAGAAAATGCAAACATTTTTAAAAAATTAGGCTTGTTTTTGGGAAAATTGTACTTGTTTTTAAAGAAAATGATGAAAACGTTACACTTGATGTTCTGAATGCCTAATAGTTAGGGTTGGTATTTCCAGTTGTGATGTCAGTCCTAATTGTAAGACACTGTAATTACTCTTGCTAATTTCATGGAGAATCCAGGTGCTCCTGTATATTTACTGCTAATAGAACATGCAGGTGCTTTTGTATATTACTGACAGTCCCACACAAACACTGAGTGTATGGCATTGTAGTGATCCTTTTGATGTCTTCTTCAGCCCTTTTTATAGGGTGTACCATATATACTAACTTATAAGTGAGTCTGTTGCAGCAGTGTGCATAGACTCGTCTCTCCTGTTGCATAATGCCAGCAGATCTGGCTCTTTGTAGTTTGTTAGGATTGATCAGTAATACAACAGACTGAATTGCCATTGCATAATGTGCATGTAGATCAGGGTTTATATTGTTTGCACTTGGATCCAACACACACACACACACATAATACCCATTTTAGAAATATGTCATTTTAGATATGTCTTTTGAGATGCAATATGCCATTTTAGATGTATTATGCCAATTTTAGAAGCAATATGCCATTGTGAATACAGTGTCATTTTAGATGCAATATGTCATTTTACATGCCGTATACCATTTTTAGATGTAATGTCATTTTTGTAATTTTAAATGTATTATGTAATTTTAGATGCTGTATGTCATTTTAGAGGCAATGTACCATTTTAGATTATGCCATTTTAGGGGCAATGTCATTTTAGATGCAATATGCCATTGTGGAGGTAATGTGCCATTTTAGATGTATCATGTCATTTTAGATGTATCATGTCATTTTAGATGCAGAATGCCATATTAGATAATTGAATCAGTCATAAAATTACTATGGTGTCTCCATGGAGTACAAGCTGATACAACAAAATATCATCCTAGTCCTGCTATGTGGGGATTTCTGGTAGAAGAAGTTTTGTTTGTGCGCAGCCAGTTTTATTCTCCATCAACATCTCTACTTCCACCATTTAGGATACTTTGCAAACAATATTGGATTGTAGTTAGATGTAGTTCCTTAAATCCTCAACATGCAAGAGTCGGCTGTGTTTTTTGCAATTAGCCATGAAAATTTGGATGATGAAAATGAACTGTCATTATTTTTTCCAAACTTGATAATTGGATATAAACATTATCTTTACAATCAGGCTGATGAAGGTATGTATAACAACATCTTTCTGAATACATGCAAAATAAAAGTTGGTTGTAATTACTTTGTGATTGGATTATAATTTTGGCATGCTTTCAGATGTTCAGTTCAGTTTTTGTGTAACTGATTTAATGAAATTGCAAGTGATTGTGTTTTTTTTGTGTGTGCTTATTTAATTAGACTTTTTTACATTGCTTCCCTGTAGTTAATTTTGCTTGGAACATGTAGCTTTTGAGTAACACTATGTGCCTAAAGTAGGACGCATGACAACAATTTAAGAAGCATGGAGTAAAAATGTATAATATTTTTGGTTTGAGTAAAAAAAAAATTGGCGCACATTATTGATTTCAGGTCAGTAGCAACTCAGACACATTGCAGTTTGCTCAGTATTCATTGTACAGCTGATTTAACACAAAATGTCCAGTGGACACTGAAATGTAGTTAGTTGTATATGGATTATGATACATAAAAGATAGGAAAATGAAGTTTCATTTCTCAGAGAATGAAATAACTGCAAATACTACTACTACTACTACTATGACTGCTACTACTACTATGACTACTACTATTACTACTATTACTACAAATACTACTACTACAATTGCTACTACTGTGACTGCTACTACTACAACTACTAGTCCTCTGTCTGCGTGGGTTCGAGTCTAGGATTCGGCGAATGTGGATATGTGAGAAAGCTTGCCAGTAGCTTCTCGTGGTTCGGTGGTTCTTTCCGGGGATTTCCCGGTTTCTTCCTCCACCATTAATACTGGCCACCATGTACAGCCTATCGTGTGCTGAAAAATGGCGTTAAGCCCCACAACAACAACAACAACAACAACTACTAGTACTGTCTTACTTTCCAAAAGACAACGAAAAAGGGGAGTAAAGCGTAAGGGTAAAATGAACGCCCAGATTTGAAAGTATGTAAACTTTCAGTCTTCTGTTTACAACTTGTGGCCTGAAAGTGAGTTCACAATAAGAGACATTACTAGTTGAGATAAGCAGTGAAAATTGCTGGATGAAGAGTGTCACCATTGACATGCTAAAAATGTGGTTATCTACTTTTGTTACTGAAACTTGGCTGTAGTTTCCTTGCAGAGTAGGTGGTTTCTATTTAAAATCATTACTTAATTTTTGTTTTACATTCAGTAAATCAAATTACCAATTAGATGTGTTTAATAAGATACTTTTAATGGCATTTTATCCAAAATTTTGCTTCATAACATTTGACTTAATATATCTTCAAGATCTTGGATGAGTGCGGAAATGGGTGAGATCCATGCATGTTAATGAGGTGATCTTGGTTTAGCTGAGCCTCCTACCACTCTGGAAGTCACATTATCTGATTTTGATTAAACTTTGAATATAGGTTTAGATCTTGCATGAGTTCAATAATGTGCGGGATACATGCATATTAATGAGGCAATCTTGCATGTGAATTTTTGTTTTAATCATTCTGATCCAGTTTGATTAAAATTGTGGAAAAGAGTTTAAATCATTAAGAGATTAGATAAGTAAAGTTATGTGCAATAATCTATGCAAATTAATGAGGTTTTGCATCCAACTTGACGCTTTAGCAACTGAAAATAGTCTTCATTAAACCTGGTAAAAGGTAATACTGTGATCTTGCATATGATTGGCCAAGCTACCACTTGAGTAACTGTATTTCTGATCCAATTTTAATCAAACTTGGTAAACAGGCTATTGTTGTCAATGTGTTGGGTAATTTTTATAATGATTGACATGTATTTATGAGGTGATCTTGCACCTGGTTGGATGAGTTTTTATTTACATCGTGGAGACTGATTTTTTTTATAGGATTTTGATCGGACTTTGGTAAATATGCATTTGTCAGCAAGGTTTTGAGTATGATTATTTTCATGTATATTAATGATATGACCTTGCATCTGATTGACTTGGCTTGTCAACGTTCCAGGATGGCTTCAAAATTATGAGCCAGGGACTGTGTATATTAATTATGCCTTTATCGTTAGAAATAATTTATATTGGGATATAGTAAAACAGGTACAATCAACATGACATAAAGCTTGGTTACATTGGTTTTGTTCCTGCAGTAATACTTAAGCTAAGAGTAATGGTCAGCTGTTAATTCTTGTTAGTCAAGTAATAGCTGTTCCACTTGGGCCTCTTTTTTTTTTGCCATTGGAAATGGGTAGAACGTCTCCAAATTCCCTCCACCCTCTCTAATGTTTCCATCATAAAGACTAATCCATTATTAGGTAGCTGTTAAATAAGAAACTTATTCATAATCCCCCACAAAGAGGTGTGTGCATTTTTTATGAAACTTTAAAAATTTTAGTCATATTGCTACGATGTCTGCAGTGTGACAGTTTACTGTGATGTCTAGCACTAAGGCATCATGCCACAGACATGCAGCATCATGTCCAAACCAGTCACATTATCCTGACACCAGGCCAACCAGTCTTAACACTAACCTCTTAATGCTGAGCACCAAGCAAGACAGCCGTTAGTACCATTTTTATAAGTCTTTGGTATGACTCGGATGGGGCTTGACACTGTGACCACCCATATCCGAGACAGATGCTCTAACCACTGTGGTCACTGGAGCGGTCCCCCCACCCCCTGCAAAGGAACTATTAGTGAAAATATAAACATTTATGGTAATATTTATTGATTATAGCCTCTCTAATCAAAGGACTAGATTTAATAGAACTGAAAGGTGATTACCCCAATTTTAATGCTAGTGGTAGAATGGATGTTAATGCTTGAGAAAGTAATTCTGAATTGATCTATTGAAGAATTGGTAGAAATGGTGCATTCAGGTACCAGCTATTTTGTGCTAGCTATTTTTATTATAGTCAACCCTACTTCAGTTGCTTTTCAGAAACAAATTTCTTTCTGGTAGAACCTGAGAAATATTAAAAGATTTAGTTGTGATTTCACAATTTCCTAAGTTACATTTATTAAAAAAAAGTAAAAAATTTAACAGGATCTGACAAATCATAGAAATCGATTTAGTGGTTTTAAAATTTTTACCAATCAGTAATTTATTGCAGATAGCTCATTTTTGCCTGTTTCAGCCAAAAATGTGTATAACTGAAGAATGGTCACTAGCATGTATATCATTTTCATTTTTAAAAAAAATAAGTGTATATACTGTACTTCAAGTCATCAAATTTTAGCATCGTTAAAACTTTTGAGTTCAGCACATTTGAGTTTCTAATTATTGCCAATACAAGACTCTTTATGATAAAGTAATGATATAGTATATCCTTTGTTATAATGGTAACCATAAGAGCCTTAGAATATATATGCCTTATAATGAAGTACATGGTACATTATTCCCTCATTATAATGTTATCCATTGGAGCCTTAGATTGTAATATAGTTAGACTGTCTTATAATGAAGTGCATAATACAGTACTCAGTACAGTGCTATCCATAGGAACCTTAGAGTATATTTGCCTCATAATGAAGTACATGATACATTATTCCCTCATTATAATGCTATCCATTGGAGCCTTAGAGTATAACTGCCTTATAGTGAGACTGCCTTATAATGAAGTACATTATACAGCACTCCTAATGCTATCCATTGTGCGGGTAGATCTGGGTCTGTGTTGCTTGTTCTACTGATTACTCCTAATAAACTTCATAGACCAAGATTTGCCAGCATATCATTTAATAGCAGATCTGGATCTGTGAAGTTTGCCGTTTACTTGTAAGTGAGAATATATGGTATGAGTTAATATGTTCACTGTATGAAAAGCCCTGTAACTACTTTGAGAGACAGCTATTTTTATTGCAAAATGAGGAACTGTAACCTCAGTCTTGCTTGTTGATTAGAAAACTAGAATATGTGCCAAAGAAATATATGTTGTAGAAAAAATGTACTGATGTCAGATTCTCACTTGCACTTTAATGTTATATATGTTATCTGGTTTTCTTTTTTTTTTTCTGTCCTCGTCAGTCTTATTAGCTGTGAGTGATTCCTTGTACCAAAGCTTACAGCTGTTGCATAAGTTGCTTAGAGAAACTCTTCTTAACAGTCTACTGCTTATAAAAGATGCTTGCCCAAATAGAACGATGATAAACTTGTTTTCTTAACTTAGCATTTTATAATCAACTTTTGTATAAGAAACACCTGTCTTCAAAACAATACAGTTTTTAGTTCTTAAGTCTCTTTTATGGACAAATTTCAAATTTTTCAAATTTAATTTACACTGTTGAAGATTGAGACTGAGGATTCAAGGTGCTTGTACATTCAATGCAGATTTTAAGAAGTGGCTTAATTTTTTTCTATCATATATATATATATATATATATATATATATAGATAGATAGATAGATAGATAGATAGATAGATAGATAGATAGTTGTTTTCTGTTCACAGATATTGTATGAGTTGCAATAATTTTTGTCAAGCATGCCTTGGAAGCTCGACACAGCGTTAATGTTGGCAATATTTGCATGTCTGTCTGCCCATACTTTTGTACATGCATTCCTCCATACTTACATCCTAGATTAACTTCAGTGTGACAGTTTTTACTTTCTAGACAGTGGTGGAGTGTTTGTCAGGCTTATCATTTATGGTTGCAAAGGTTGAGGTCATTTGTGGCTTAGGTAAATAATAATAATAATAATAATAATAATAATAATAATAATAATAATAATAATAATAAAGTCTTAATTTTATGAGGGTGATAGTTAAGTTTTGGTTTGGTTTTGTGATGTTTAAAGCCATTTTTCAGCACATTTGATAGACTCAATACATGGTGGCCAGGATATTTAGTGGAGGAAGAACCCGGCATGACCCTGGGAAGAACCACTGAGGCATGGGAAGCTACTGGCAAGCTTTCTTACCTTAGTAACCACATTGGTGAGGTCAAAACTTGAACTTGTGCATACAGGTGAGATGTGAATGATTTTTATGGATGAGCATTTTGGACTGTTTGTCCATCTGGGGCTCAAACAGTTACAAATCTTATCTCCCTTGTGTCCCACATTTAAATCTGATGCAGCTTAGAAACCAGTATAATACAAAAAGTATTGCATATTAGTGTATACAAAAGCAATTGAATATTGATTTGGTATTGTGTACATACAACATGCGTATAATAAACTCTCCCTCCCACCCACCCCTGGCACACACGCATACAGTAAGCATCCAGAGACACATCTGTATAAATATATGCATATAAAGAAATGGGGCCCTCAGTGGTCAAGTGGTCTAGAGCAGAGCGCTTGCCTTTACCAATCACTACCATCTCACCTTTGTCTGAGTGGGTTCAAGTTTCAGACCCAACGAATGTGGGTATATGAGAAAGCTGCCAGTAGCTTCCTGACCATTTATACCGGCCACAATGTATAGCCTATTTTGTGCTGAGAAATGGTGCTTCACCCCAAAACAACAAAATTTACAATTATTGAATAAAGTGTGCCTTTACCTGCTTTATATGTTATCAGGCTTGTATCCACTGTAAGTACTTTTGATGAAAGGAAAGCACTGATAATGCTCTTCAACATCTTTAGACAGAGAGTTCTGAAGATTGGACAGTTCCAAATGACTGGACAGTTCCAAAGATTGGACAGTTCCAAAGATTGGACAGTTCCAAATGACTGGACAGTTCCAAAGATTGGACAGTTCCAAATGACTGGACAGTTCTAAAGATTGGACAGTTCCAGATTACTGGACTAGAAAAAGCCAAACTATTTATACTATTCACATTTGGGATTAGTGAGAAATAAGTTACTTGATGACTTAGAACATCCAGTATCCAGTATTTTGTATCCTTGTACTGAAACATGTCATCTATATACTGTATATACTTGCATAATCTGTTTCTGGATTAGGGTCTGAATTGTTTGTGTTACTGATAACTGCTAATAAACTATATCGACCTAGATCTGATGTAACAGCATATCAGGGTGTTTGCAGCTTGGAGATGGACTCGACTTAAAAACAAGTGTATATGGTAGTGAAGCACTGATCCATTAGAAACTATATTATTGATGGCACTGGGAGGCTCTTTACTTTGCAGCAGTTTTAAATATAGGAGTATATAAGATGATAAATATTAATAATGTATCGACACTTTAAAATAGGGTTTTTGGGTGGCTGAGTGGTTTTAGGTACTTGCCAGCGTGGTTGTGTGGGAAAGCTTGCCAGTATTTTTCCATGGGTTGATGGTTATTTCTGGCTTCTTCCTCCACTAATTTTACAAGGCTCAATTCTAGCTCCATTACTGTTTATTTTATTTATTAATGAACTACCACTTTTACTAAGGGACTCAATATCATCTACAGATCTCTATGCAGATGACACAACATTGTCAAACATCCAAAACACAAAGCATGAACTCGAAATTTCTTTACAGAATGGCCTAAACAAACTAGACAACTGGTGCACATACAATGGCATTGTGGTAAATACTTGTAAAACTAAAATATTACTTATCTCAGCATGGTACAAAAGGACAGATCTTGATAGTGATGAACTATGTTTGACATGGAAGGATAAATATGTGCAAATGGTCTGTCATGATAGACTACTTGGTGTTTTGGTAGATAATAACCTATCACGGACTGAAACATATCAAATATATCAGTAAAAAAAGTCAATTCAAGTTTATGGCTTCTCAGTAGGATAAGACACTTTCTCCCTGAAATGCACAGAAAACTATTTTATAACAGTTACATACAACCCTATTTAGACTACTGTAATACAGTATGGGGTAATTCAAATGATAAAAACTTAGCAAAGCTGGCACATCTTCAAAAAAGAG
Organism: Megalonaias nervosa; assembly: GCA_016617855.1. NCBI lineage: Eukaryota > Metazoa > Mollusca > Bivalvia > Unionida > Unionidae > Megalonaias > Megalonaias nervosa. Next base: position 40,792 of record JAECUM010000580.1, read on the forward strand.
CATTTGGGCTAATATCAATCCAGAAAGAAAGCAAGGAAAATTTAGCTGGTAAGTTAAAAATATTACCTATTAAAAGACCGAATCTGTTTGAGAAAAGCCAAATTAATGTACAGGATATTCAATAATAGTGCTCCTGAATATTTACAATCACTATTCCAGTATAGGCTACCTGGCAATACTCTCCACCTGCGATCCATGTCTACCAAACAGTATAAAATTCCCAAACCAAATAAGGAATTATTTTTTTTTTAAAAAAGTTTCCAATACTCTGGAACTTTGCTCTGGAATAGTATTCCAGTTGAGATTAGAAATGCCTACTCTGTTTCCTTCTTCCAAACCCAATATATCCAGTGGCTTCAGAGATGCAGCTAAAATAAATAAATTCCTTTGTATGAGTTCCTCAAGGTAAATTAGTTCTTATCTAATTGTGTTACCCTCTTTAAATACAGTCATTATTATTATTATTACTAATTATACTGACTGCCATGTATACATGTAGCCCATTATGTACTGAAAAATGATGCTGAACCCATAACAACAACAATACTTTCAAATAAAACTGTTCTGGCCTGTACATAATGATTAAAGATGTCATAACATAGCAGTTATTACTATCAGCATACATACTGAATGTATTTTTATTTTTTATTTTTCATTATGATTGTTTTTAATAATGCCAATATTTTTTATGCTTTTGTTTCATCTTATTCATTTTATTTAATTTAATCTTTAAATTTTTCAAAAGAAATGCCTGAAATTCTGGTACCAAATAGCAGTTCCAAATATTTTCTGTGATCGTCATCATTTTCTGGATAAGCAATTTCAGAATAATTTCTGATTCATAATACACAGTTAACTTCCTGCAAATTCGGTTGTTTGCCAAGTGGATCTGTGTTCAGTGGCAAAAAATGTGCAGTCTACAGGACATGATATGCAATAAAATGTTTATTGCTTGTTGATACCTTTTACATTGTTTTGGCTCCAGTTTGACATACAACCGTGCCCTTTAATATCTGCCAAAAATTTTAAAACTTAATGAACTGAAACAAACCAAAGCACAAGCTTTGTGTCAAGAAGAGCCAAGTTGTGTGTGAATTTTTACTTGCTTTCTCCAGTAAAAATTGTATCAGGTTTAGCTATTTTTTTTATTTTGACAATATTCCAAACTTCTTTCCTGTTGCATATAACTTTTAAACAAATTGTTACATATATCAAACTTACTGTGACCTATATAAAAATGCTCTCATTTCATTTGAACTGAATCAAGTAGATAGGTGCAACAATCACAGATTATTTTGTGGATAAGTGCAGATACAGAGCAAACGTTTTGCTCAACAGAACCTGTCTTAGAAATGCTGTATGGTTTTGTCGAGTCAGGCCAAAAACAGATTAAACTGGGTTGCTGACAATTAGGTGTGAAGATTTGCAATAGTTATTTTTGTTTCATTTTTTTCACCAGCACAGACTCTAAAAATTATGCTGTATGCATATTCATTTATATTGCTTACCCAACTGTAAGCAGCATTTGCTAAAATCTGCCGTTGTTAAAGAGTTGTACAGTCAACACTAACCTAGGCCAGTCAAAATTGGCTGCCTTCATTCATCTTGTTGAAAAAATGTAAAATTGAATGCAAAATTTCCCAAAATAAAAAATTTACTCAAACAATTTATTTCCATTTGATCAAAATTGACTCCAAAAATGACAAAGGTCCAATTTTGCTGGTCAACCAAGAAAAGTCCCTGCAATGTGATCTGAGCTTTTATACATCATTTTGTTAACACCAAGAAAAGTCCCTGCAATGTGATCTGAGCTTTTATACATCATTTTGTTAACACCAAGAAAAGTCCCTGCAATGTGATCTGAGCTTTTATACATCATTTTGTTAACACCAAATCATGTGTCTCATTAAACTATTTAAAAGGAGACAAGGGGAACTGGATTTTTAGCATAGCTTTAACAATTTTTCAGTCATATTGCTACGATGTCTGCAGTGTGGCAGTTTATAATGTCTGGCACTGAGGCATCATGCCGCAGACATGTACCATGATGTCCCACCCAGTCACACTATCCTGACACTAGGCTGACCATTCTTAACACTAACCTCTTTATGCTGTGTGCCAAGCGAGGCAGCTGTTAGTACCATTTTTGTAAGTCTTTGGTATCACTCAGATGAGGTTTGAACCTGTGACCTCATGCATCTGAGGTGGTGTAATATGTAATATGTGCGTAATTTGACTGGTCATGCCAAAATGTTGTCAGTCTTATAAAATGAATGTGTTGGCATTAAATTTTATTGTGACCTCCAACCTATTATGGATATTTCTAAAATAAAAATATAAACATAATAAATATATTTTTTTTAAATCAAAGTCTGTGTAGCCTTTATATTAATTCAATCCACATTTTGTTGGGTAAAAGCTTCACTAATTTTCACCATGTCCAACCATTGGCTTGTTGTGGCTAGTCTTACATGATTTGGGTTTACTGAATTTGGGAATACCTTGAGAAGCTGTGTACATGTATATAATTTGGAAAAGAAGCTGGTGGTAGTTATTTGTATTGGTGCCATTCAGTTGCATATATCCTGATTTCTTCATTGTGTACATTGTATACACAGTAATAAAGAGGTACGTGTGAGACACATATTTTTTTCATAGCATTATCAGCAAATTTTATTTTGGTATTAAAATCTAAAAAATTAGATTAATCAAAGTTAAAAGTCAGTCAGATTAATTGGTTGTAAAGTTTGCCATAAGCCAGAAAATTTCAGAGGGTTCAACATTTTCCACAATAAGCACATCTTTTACAGTAAGTTAATGTCACAAGTTTAACTTTTTCAACACTGATTGCTCATACGTGTGTGTAATAAATTAAGTAATGAATATTAAAGGTTAACTACAGTTTATTGCAATGTTACTGATTCTTCAAGAATTTGACATGGCCATTGCATAACTGAACTTGATGAATAGATGAATTGAATTACTCTTGGTTCAGTGTAATACAGAAATACTGTATGTACTTGCTTATAAGATGAGTCCCACTGCACACTGCACAGACCCAAATCTGCCTTCATGTAATGCATCAGCAGATCTGGCCTATGCAGTTTGTTAGGAGTAATCAGTAGAACAAACAACATAGACCCTGATCTGCAGGCACATCATGCTATGGCAAATCAAGATCTTTGTTGTTTTCAGTTTGACTCGTCTTATAAGCGAGTACTGATGGTATCTGAAATAGCACTCATAAAAAGATTATATCTGTCTATTCTATTCATGATACTCATTTCTTAACCTTTTTCCTTTCACTTCCAGCAGCAAAGAATGGGACAGAAATAGGTACCATATATATTCATGTATAAGTCAGGTCTACCTGCAAGCAGGGCATTGTGTAGATTGGTCAGTGCATTATGTGATGGCAAATATGGGTCTTTGTAGTTTGAAGTTGGATCTGACTTGTAGATGAGTATATATGGTATGGAGTCTGTTTTGAATGTGCTGCTGCAGTTTTGTTGGGTCTGAGTTTGTCTCATTAATTAATATCACTTAAACCAGGCTTTTTTAAAATTCCACCATATTGGCAGTGGTATCCAAAACATACAGCAGATCAGATGTCTAGTTTAACATTTGACCCATCTAGGGTCTGTATGTGTGTAATTTGATATGTTTATAATTATAATGGAGGAAAAATATCATGTGATTGTTGGCCCTTATACCACATTAAAATGATTTTTTTTTGTAATCCAGACTTTGATGAGCGAAAGATTATTAATTCTTCTGCCTCATTTCAATAAAATTTTGAATTATCGCAACGAAACTGGCTACTCAATATGCCCATTATGTGATCAATTATTGAATTTGTTTTCAAACGTAACTCCAAATTGGTATACTGTGGTAAATGTCAAGGCTATCAAATTCCGGATAAACAATCAAAATAAGTGCTTCAAAGCTTTCCAACGCTTTATTAGGATATTGACTAGGCCACCTTCATTTATAAAAAAATCCAAAATGTTGGACTTTCCACAATGGAATGAATGTTAGAATTTGATCTGATCTACAATTCATACATCTTTTGAATTAGAAAATGACTCAAATGAGATTGTTTAACTCCGAAGTCAGTTTGTAGAAACTGTGGTTTCATTCTCGCAAAAAAAATATTTTATAGTAGAAAAGTAGCTGGTGCTGAGAAATGGCATCATTATGGGGGTTGATTTTTAAAAATATGCAGTGGCTGGATTGATATTTATTATTAAAAATATATGAGCCATAAATTTATATCAAGTTTTTAAAATTGCACAAAATACTAACAGGCCCTACATTTATGTATTCATTAAATTCTTCTTACATTTAGAAAAATCTCTAAACTAACATTAGTTTTACATCACAGACCTTAAGCAAAGTTTGTGGATAGCTTTATACTTGGGGTGAGGACAAAGCCTATAAATTTTTGTGTCCAAAGGTCAAAGGGCAAGGTCATTAAATAAGAATAGAAAAATGATTTCTGAACAGCAACATTAGTTTTACATGATACACCTGTATCATTCTATGTGGATAGCTTACACTTCAGGTTAGCAGTAAGTCTATTTTTGTTGTCTAAAGGTGAAAGGTCAAGTTCACTGCAAAGAGCATTAACATTGACTGAAAAAAGAAAAATGGTTTCTATACAAAACAGTAGTTCTACTTCACATACCTAAACATTTTCTCTGTGGATACCTTGAACTTGTGGTAAGGAATGAGCATATAACTTTTAGGTTGTAAAGATCAGAGCTGAAGTCACTTTGAACAATTGAAGAAAAATGATTTCTGCACAAGAGTGCTACTTCTATATCTGGACTGCTCTGGTGGCCTATTGGTTAGAGCATCCGCCACGGATGTGGGAGGTTGTGGGCTCAAACTCTGACCAAGTCATACCAAAGACTTATAAAAATGGCACTAACAGCTGCCTTGCTTGGCACTCGGCATTAAGAGGTTAGTGTTAGGACTGGTCATCCTGGCATCAGGGTAATGTGACTGGGTTGGGACATCATGCTACATGTCTGCGGCATGGTGCCCCAGTGCTAGACATCATTATAAATAGCCATGCTGCAGACATTGTAGCGATATGACTGCAATTTAATTGTCAAAGCTATGTTAAAAATCCACATCACACATACACTTCTGTATCTGCAAAAAGTCTATAAATTTTGGGGTCAATTTGCCAAAGTTCATGGTCCCTAAGTGAATGAAAAAACATTTCCACACAATAAAATTAGTTCAACATCATGTACCTGGACTATTCATAGCATAACTTCAGATAAGGAATAAAACTGTCACATACGGGCTATAAAGGTCAAAGGTGAGGGTTAAATTAATTGAAAGAAAAAAAATTCTGCACAAAATTATTACTTGTAAATTACAGATCTGGACCAAAGTTTATGGAAGGCTTGCACTTGGGATATGAAAAAAGCCTGTTGATTTAGGGGTTAAAAAGTCTAAGGTCAAAGTTACTGTGATTGAAAGCAGAAAAAGGTTATAGTACAATAATATTATTATTAGACATAGAGTAAAGTTTGTGGATAGCTTGCACATGGAGTAAGGATAAAAGGCTATTTAGTTTTGTTGACCGATAAAAGGTCATGTTAACTGTAGCTTTGTAGAAAAAAATGGTTCTGCACAATGATATTTTCTCCACATCATATGCCTGAACCATTCTTTGTGGATTGCTTGCAATTTGGGTAAGGAATAAACCGAGGTCTAAGGTAAAGGTTACTTTGACTAATGGAGAATATGTTTTCTGCACAATAGCATTAGTTATACCATCCAGACCTACGCTATACTTTTAGCATAAGTTGCACTTGGGGTAAGGAAGACGATGGTCAATTCTGGAGTAAAATATTTTGAGGCTGAGGTCACTGTTACTAAAAGAACTGAAATGGTTTCTGAAAATGAATATTAGTTCTGCATCACATTATTGGACCATTCTTTATGGATATCTTGCACTTGGGAGTAATAAAATAAGTCTGTTGATTTTGGGTCGCAATGGTCAAAGGTGAAGGTCACTCACTGAAAAAATAAAATGGTTTCTTAGAATAACACTAGTTTCACATAACGTATCTTTACCAAAGTTTGTGCATATTATGCACTTGGGGTAAGCATGAAGCCTATTGATTTTGAGGTCAAAAGGCCACAATCATTATGACTGAAAGATGAAAATGGCAAATATACTGACTGATTTTGGAGTCAAAAGGTCAAAGGTCAAGTTCACATGGACTAAAAGAAGAAATGGTTTCTGCACAAATTTTTTTTTAGTGGCCATGTACTTTCACTAAAGTTTGTGGATAATTTCCACATTGGGTGCAAAAGAAACTTTTTTGGGGGGTAGGTGGGGGTTTGCATGGTCATGGTCAGCATGAAGAAACAAAAACATTCCTGGTTTTGTAGCAACCATCAAATTCTCAAAAATTTGTACATAGAAAAAGTTGTGAATTTCACAGTACAGTCTTCAGCAGCTACCTCAAACAATTTAGAATAGTTCCTGTGAAGGCAGGTGGTTGCTAATAGAGGTTCATTTCTTTAATATTTATGCTTTCTGGGAATTTGAAAGACTGGTTTGTTTAAGGCAGGTGATTGCTTAATACAAATGACCTTTAAGACAGGTTGTACTGTACTTTTATTGGACAAGTAGCAATGCAGAGCTGAAAATGCAATTATTACAATTAGATTTAGAGATTTTCCTTTTGAAGCTTTAAATAAATTCTGGTTTTACTAAAATTAGATACAAGTATACAGACAGATCTCTCAATACCAAAACCTTGTGAACCAAAATTTCTTTGAAACTGAACAATTTTTCTGGTCCCAAATTTTTTCTACTATAATAGTAATAAAATGTAACTCTTTAAACTGAGATACCTGTGCTCTGAAAAGACATTTTTGGTACCAGGTGTTAATTTGACACTAAAATGAACTCCATAAAATTGAATCTTTGTCACACTGATAGCCAGTTATGGATCTTTAAGTCTGTGCAAAATAAATTAAAACCTTGAAAGAACTGGTAATTTTGCAAAGTTCAGGGCCTTGAAATCTTTAAAAGTTGACACTTTAGTTTTAAAGTCCATGAAACATATTTTGATCCCTCTAAAATTATTTTGAGAAAGAAGTTTGTCATGTGGTTCAAGGTGTATGAAGGGTACATTGACCATCTTCCTTTGTTGTTTCCATTCTCCAGTGATTCAGCATTTCTGGTTTGTATGGCTTTTGATACAAAATTTTAATTTTATTATGTTTGAGATCCTGAAATGTGTTGTGAAACTGGAAAGTCCTGAAAAATTCCTTGAATTTCACTTTAGTGGAGGCATACAAACACTCCTTGAAATGTTGTACAAAATCCTAATTATGAATTATATATATTTGCTGACTATTGGTCTTTTGTCAAAACACATTTACATGTACTTGTATTAAGATCATCTCTTAACAAGTCTCATTCTGAGGTGAAAATATAGAACCTAAGTGAACAAAAAACCCTAATAAGTTAGTCAAATTTAATTTACTGTTGGCCTGAATTTCACCAGCAGAAGTCAAGTCAAGACTTAACTTTTCAAGTTTAGAATTTAGTCATTATTGATTGGCTGAAAGTTAATGCTGGCTTAAAAATGACAAATAAAATGACTTTAGACTCAGCTTCAGACAAATCAGAGTCTAGTTTTTACCCACAGAGTTTTGAATCTGAGAAATGGCCTTGTTCATGAAAATCTCAGCCAGAGGCTGATCTGAATTTGATTTCTACATGAAAATCTGTCAGGCTGATCTGAATTTGAGACTTGCACATGAAAAACTCAGAGGCTGATCTGAATTTAAAACTTGTACATGAAAATCTCAGTCAGAAACTGATATAAATTTGAGACTTGTACATGAAAATCTCAGGCTGATCTGAAATTTTGAGACTTATACATGAAAAACTTGGAGGCTAATCTGAATTTGAAACTTGTATATAAAGATCTCAGGGACTGATCTGAATTTGAGACTTGTACATGAAAATCTCAGGCTAATCTGAATTTGAGACTTGTACATGAAAATCTCAGAGGCTGATGAGTTAGAGACTTGTACATGGAAGTTTCAGAATCAGAGGCCGATCTGAATTTGAGACTTGTACATGAAAATCTCAGAATCAGAGGCTGATCTGAATTTGAGACTTGTACATGGAAATCTCAGAATCCAAGACTTTCTTGCTCACATAAACTGAGATCTAATTCTGAAACTATGTTTTGTCTATGAAAATCTCAGAGATGGGTTCTGGCCCACAAAAAGCTTTGATAGTGATCTTTATTACTTAAATTACTACATTTCTAGGATGCCAACAGCTATCTTGTAATGTATGATTGAGAATGTGGTGTAATGATAATGCCAGAACTTGTTGATGCAGAATTTATATTATAAACAAAGTGTCACTAATGTTGAAAACAGTGTTGATCTCTCTTGTTACTGTATTTACCTACTTACAACACATCTTGCTATGAACAGCATTATACACCAAGTTTGTGTGTTTTGTGGGTTTAACATAATTTTTCATAATATGATAGGCAATACATGGTGGCCAGTATGTTTGGTGAAGGTAAAACTTGGTAAGACCCAGGGGAACTTGTTGCTATTGGCAAGCTGTCTCACATACCCACCTTAGCCGAGACGAGACTCGAACACATCAAGACAGGGGTGAGATGTGAGTAATCTGTAAAGGCAAACACCTTAGACCACTTGGCCATGCTGGGTCCCTGTTGTAGGCCGAGCTCTATTGTCACATTTTATTATTATATGAATTTGATGTTTGTTGTACTCTGATGGGCTAAATCACCTTTGCAAAAATGTTATAGCAGACTCAAGTGCACATGTGAGGGTAGTTTTAAAAATTCAAACATCTCACCTGACATGATGTCACCAATGTAGCGAGTCTGAGCATATGTTGCTGCTCAGGTGTGCATCAGTGTTCATTTTAGGCTGCACCATTGTGCCATTGACCCCAGATTTTCATTTAAACAAGAAAATTGTTTCTATGGTGCTTTTTTGCAAGTATCAAATAGACATCAACAAATGTAGACAACAGATCTTTGATTTTGGACTAACAGAATTGAGCACACCTCAAGCTGGTTTTTTAAATATTGTACCCGTTGCCAAAGGTAACATAAGATGGTCAGTTTCACTGGCTGGCAGAAATGTTACACAGGTTTTATTGGCTTGGACATTTATTGAAGGCACATGGTTGATGACCATGGATAGAAAACACATGGACGAGCATATGAAAATATGAAATTTGAAACAAACACTGATGCATTTTTTCTGGAAGAGCTTAAAGGGAATCAAATTCTAGAGAAATGGTGAATCAAAAAAAGAGAAATTAAATTCTTAGTACAGAAGGGTCAATAGCAATATTATGATTATGAAATGTGTTTGAATTTTCTCGAAAAAACAAGAATAGGTAAGGTGTTTTGTATCCTAATATTTTGCTAAATGACCCCACTTTTTGACATAGTAGAGGCCATGTGGTCCCATTTTTAAATTTTGGAATGAACACAGGTGCATCATGTCTTTTAAAGTGATAAAGTATTTTGTTTGTTTATCTGCCTATCAATTCTCTCTGTTTTAAATCAGTATTGTGCTTTCAGTTATCTGTTTTATGCCTGTATTTTGTGCTTTCAGTGGAAGTTTAATGTCTACATATAATGGAGAAAGGTAACAATCATTTTTTATAGTTTATTTTTATATTTTATGTTGCTGATCATTTTAATTAATATTGACAGATTGCCTAAAAATCCAGTTTTTATATGCCCATCATAAAGTGGAGTATATCATGTTATGATGTTATCCATCCATCAGTTGAAGTTACCAATTCAGTGTTCATGCAATGACTTGAGTTGGCCACCATCTTCAGTTGCCAGGCTCTGTGGATAGGTTGTCAGTGTGGAAAAACTCTGTGGATGGGTTGTCAGTATGGAAAAACTCTGGATGGGTTGTCAGTATGGAAAAACTCTGTGGATGGGTTGTCAGTATGGAAAAAGCTCTGTGGATGGGTTGTCAGTATGGAAAAACTAAAAGATTAAGGTTGCTGTGACTGAAAGAAGAAAAATGTTTTCTGCAAAAAAAAACCAAAAAAACCCAAGGTTGTCCACTATCTATTTACCAAACTTCATGAATAACTTCCACAGTAAGTAAGAACCCTAATTATTTGGGGGTAAACTGCCAAGGTCACTGTGGCTCAAAAAAGACATGGTTTCTGCACAAAAAATTTAATTCTCCACCATCTACAGCTACCCAACTTTGTGAATAGCTTGCATCTTGGGTAAGGAAGAACCCATTTGATTTTGGGTGTAAAGGTCAAAGATCAAGGTCACGGACTGAAAAAGGAAAATGGTTTTTACACAAAATCTGACCGTTTTCTATCATCTGCAGTTACGAGATTTTGTGGATGGCTTGCACTTGGGATAAGGAATTATGCTGTTCATTTTTGGGTCAAATGTCATGGTCACTTCGACTTGAAAGAATCAAAAAGTTTTGTGCAAAACAACCTGTTCTACATCACAGACCTGGACCAAACTTCATGGATGGTTTACACTTGCAGTAGCGATGAAGCCTGTAGATTTTGTGGTCAAAAGGGAAAAAAAGGTGTCTGCAAAAGAACTTCAGGTATCTACATAGAAGACTATTAAACATGGGGTGGGTGTATGATGCACCGTTCATGGTAATCTTGTTGTTGTTCTTTGCTTCTTTTTGTTTTAATTTGCTAATCATTAAAAAAGCGTATAAATTGCTGTCATATCACAAACTTACTGTGTGAAACATCCTTTCTTAAGAGACTGCTTTTTCTTGGCAAAAGTGGTGGTCTCTCATGAGAGGTTTTACTGTCAGAAAATGAAATGTTATGCAATAGAGGTAATTTTACATTGAGTTTGGTGTGTGGGTGTGTATATGTATGTTTGGGTCTGGGTGTGGTGGAAACACAACAGCAATAAATATACGAAATCTACTTGTTGACTGTTTATTAGCAAATTGTCTTTTTGGTGGGGGTTAAATAAAAAATTGTACAGATACAACTACCGGAGATAATGTGAAAATTCCAGTGGTGGTTGTTTTTGTCAGTCTGAAAAAGAACAATTTCATGGCTTGTAAGGAATGTAAACATTTCTGTCATTGTAAAGAATCTGACCTTTGATTACCATGTGAAATGGCTATTGACCTTAGAAATTTTTTGAAATCTTGAAAAATATTGATTTTCAAATCCTCTCATAAAAAGCATTCTTTTAATTGGTTCATTCTGTTTTCATTTATCATTCATTGTTCTGCACTCTGCTTTTTACATTTGTGCAATCTTTATTTTCTTAAAGTTGCATTCATTCTGCATGTTATTTGTTTGCATTCCATTTGTATTCATTTTTCATTTGTTATGCATTCTGTTTTATTTCACTGGTAAAATTTCCGTTTCCAGGATCTGTAAAACAGTGATTAACTTTTAATTTCACTTGCTACAAAAGATTCACAAACCCATAAAAATTATATTCACCTCAGCCTGCAGACTCGGTGGACAATGTAAACCCTTATAGCAATCAAAAAGTTAATAATATATAATATACACCTACAGATGTGGGGGTCTACGCTTTATGCTTATAATAAAGACTGTAGACCTAGATGTTACATTATGCACCAGCAGATCCTTGCTCATGATTTCCAAGATGCACATTGCAAACAAGCAGCAAATACAATGAAATCTTTCTAAAAAGGACATGCAAAGGATTACACTATATTTTCCTTCATGGATGAGTCTCTGTATATAGAGGTGAAATAAATAGGTAAACTTTAGAAAATGGGTTTCATCAGTTTTGTCCATTGTGGACAGTTGATTTTATGTAGAGGTGAAATAAGTATGTGAAATTGGGGCAATGATTTATTAAGTTTTGTCATTTGTGGATAGCTGTCTCAATATAGAGGTGAAATATTTAGGTAATCTTTAGGAAATTGGTTCATCAGTTGTGTTATTTGTGGCCAGGTGTCCATGTAAAGAGTGAAATAAGTATGTAAACTTTAGGAAATTGGTTCATCAGTTTGTTCTTTGTAGACAGGTTTCTGATAAAGAGGTAAAACTCTGTTTATGAAGAGTTTTTTCATTAGTTTTGTCCTTTGTGGACAGGTGTCTGTTACACAGAGGTTAAACATGTATTATAAGTTAACCAGTCTGAGTAGGTGACCTTTATGTTAAATTATGTCTGATGCAGAATTTGTTAAAATATAAAATGTAAGATACATTGGACTGCAAGATAAATAATACTATGTTGACATCTTTTAAATCCTTTTTTGTTTGTGGTTTCATATTAGAGTAATTGATAAAGGCTGACCAAAACAAGATCAGAATGTGTATTGACCAAACAAGATGATGACTATTGACCAAAACAAGATCAGACTGTGTATTGATAACAAGGGAAGATGTGGAAAGAAGATTTTTGTTCCCAAAATGAGCAATAAAATTAGAACTAGCAGAAATGGGAAATATACATTTTGCTGAAAATCATTCACATTGTACCAAATAAAAATTATATTAAAATAAAATAAAGGTTTCTTTTTATATCAGTTAAGTAACATTTTTTATTGATATTTTTATTGAATTTTCTGTGATATTACAATCATAAAATATCAGTATTTTCAGAAATTTTGGGCAAAATCTCATTCACAAATTCTCACTGATATTTTCAGAAATTTTGGCAGAGTCTGTGAAATTTCAATCACAAAGTCTTGCTGATATTTTTTAGATATTTTGGCAAAATCTCAGTGGAATGTACCTGAAATTTGTTGAAATACCAATATATTGGTGAAAAAGGAGATCTGAGTGAATTTTAGTGAAATTTTGCTGGGATTTCACTGAAATATGAGTCACATTTTCACTAGGGTATTATTTTTGTAGAGCATATTATAATAGGAAGCAAAAAAAAATTATTTCTCAGAGTAAACATCAGATAAAGTCCAAAATCTACCCTGTACCATATTCTCTAAGTCTAAAGATCCATCTATGCTTGTAGTTCTTTTGATAAAGTTGAAAACTATGCCTAAAATTTCTGCTAAAATCAGTCTAAGTCCAAAATCCGTTGTACAGTAGGAACATGAACTCAACAATCAGAAGTTTTCTGTCTGTTCTGTCTAACAGTTAACCTTTAGGAGGAATATGAGAAATAGTACGCATAACTATTAGACAGATTCAGTCTGTCACCTTAGCCATATTCCCAATCTGCCTAAACTCCATCTGAAATTTGGGTTTTTTAAGTGGAAAGCACCCTGAATCCACCTAAAATCCAAGTGGAATCTGCCTAAACTCCATCTGAAATTTGGGGATTTTAAGTGGAATGCACCCTGAATCCACCTAAAATCCAAGTGGCATCTGCCTAAAAATTTTGTTCAGGCATTGCATTAATTATTGCACTATGTGCATCTAGTGATGCTCTTCTCCGTCCTTCACCTTTCCCTTATCTGGTGTTAGATCAAGTAATTCCTCCTTCATGGTAGTTCTGGAATTTTATTTTAGTACTATCTTTGGCAGCACTTAAATATTTTTTGCCTTGGATAAGTTTTCAGTACTGTCTATTTGTGGTTCCAGAATTTTAATTCCTCTTTGTTCATCAGTTTTGGGAATTAATAATTAATAGTTCTTGCTTTGGCAGTACTTTGATTGTTTTAATTGTTTTAATTTGTGTAAATTGATTAATTATGTACCTGCTTTGGCATTACACTCAAATACTGCATCCATATGATTGGATAGCATTGCTTTTTGAGAAAGTACTGCTATGCAATGCTAATTTGTGCATGAAGAATTTTATATTCCACTTCATCATCAGTTGATGGGAATTAAAGTTGTACAGTAGGATTAACAATAGAAGGTTCAGATTTATTCCCAATTAAACTGGCACGAATCCACCTACTTTGTTGCATGAAAGAATCTGCACCATTTGTGTAACTCTCTTCTCCGTCCTTCACCTTTCCCTTATCTGGTGTTAGATCAAGTAATTCCTCCTTCATGGTAGTTCTGGAATTTTATTTTAGTACTATCTTTGGCAGCACTTAAATATTTTTTGCCTTGGATAAGTATTACAGTACTGTCTATTTGTGGTTCCAGAATTTTAATTCCTCTTTGTTCATCAGTTTTGGGAATTAATAATTAATAGTTCTTGCTTTGGCAGTACTTTGATTGTTTTAATTGTTTTAATTTGTGTAAATTGATTAATTATGTACCTGCTTTGGCATTACACTCAAATACTGCATCCATATGATTGGATAGCATTGCTTTTTGAGAAAGTACTTGCTTATGCAATGCTAATTTGTTGCATGAAATAATTCTATTGCACACATCAGATAGGTGATTTTTTAAGCAATGTGATCTTTTTGGCTGCACTAGTTTGAAATCAAATATTTGCATACATAACATTTTTTGTTTCCAATAGTACCAGCTTTAGCTGTACACAAATTACTTTTCAGCAATGTTGCAAAATGTGGGGAAAGGTGGCACAAGAAGACCCTTTGGGATTTTCACCCCTCATGTTTATCCTATACATATGGACTGTTGCCCTTTATGTTGTTTTTGTCAGTCAATGTTTGGAACCTAGCCTAGTTTGTGCAATTTTTAAGTTAGAAAGAACACCCTTTTCTTTGCCTTGATCCTATTAGAGTATGGGAACCTTATCTCTTTCATTGCAGGAGTGTATGAGATCTTCCTCTTCCCAAGAGAAGAGTACCCGTACGAAATCATACGCCTGTATCATAGGCGTACTTCAGGTGTATTCTGCACCTAAAATATGGTTTCTCTTTGGTTTACGAGAATATGAAAAAAGTGTAATACTAGCGTATCTCAGGTGTAATACTAGCATATATCTGGCATAATACTAGTGTACTTTAGGCGTACACAGAGGTGAATTATTTAAATTAGTATGCCTGTATTCAAATACATCAATGTAATAAGGTGTATTACAGGCATAAATCACAGGCATAAAACATATTCAAGTACAGGCGTAAATCACAGGCACAAAACATATCAAAGTACAGGCATATATTACAGACGTAAACCATATGAAAGTACAGGTGTATATTACAGGCATAAAGCAAACCCAAAATTACAGGTGTAAAACATTGGCATAAACCAAACCTTGAGTATGGGTATATTTTACACATTTCAAACAAAGCGTATTATGCAAGTGGCGTATTATTTGAAAAATGTACATCCAGCTAATTTACTCATGAAGCAATGATGACAGACAAAATAGATGATCAGTGTAGTTGATTTTAATAACCTCATAACACAAATACAGCTGTTGGCAGAATTATTCATAGCAATACAGCCATGTTCTTTGTCTGCTGAACAAATATATTTTATTGTGATTCTGCACTCATCAAGTTTTGTCTACATTTTCTTCTCGAATAACTAACGGTTTCAGTCAAAGCATCATTCAAATCAGTCATTGATGGGTTTGTTATTCCACATTTACTACACCATGCATTCACATATTCTGAAATAAAGATATATGTGGTAAGAAAATGAATTTAATTCATTTAATAAAGAAAGTAGAAATGTTAATTTTTAATTTATGCATTTGATATCATTATTTGCAGGGAATACGTTATGAAAACGGACGGTTGATTTTGTTGTTTAATGGCACATTACACATGTTATTGGCTATAGTATGTAAGGAAGTCGGAGCTAAGTACTTTTCCCCAAGGATACACCAAGACAGATGACCTAGTTGAGCACCAAACCTGTGACTCTTGGATTACAAAGATGACACTCAACCACCGAGCTACAGTGGCTCACTTTTCAAAACTAAGTCATATTTTAGCATATCAGTTCTGACAAATTTTAAATTAAAAAAAAGTTTTGGGGTTTGGTGGTTTTACAACACAGCAGCATGTTTAATGTTATATTGTGCTGAGCTAAAAGAAAGTGCCAAGGACACATACATGTGAATCAAACTCCCACCCAGATGTCAAGAGTCCAGCACCTTAACCAAAAAGCCACCATGGTTCAAAATGAAGGAATATAATGAGTTAAATCAGTTATTACTTTGAATATTATTAATATA
Source organism: Megalonaias nervosa (assembly GCA_016617855.1). NCBI lineage: Eukaryota > Metazoa > Mollusca > Bivalvia > Unionida > Unionidae > Megalonaias > Megalonaias nervosa. Next base: position 56,862 of record JAECUM010000580.1, read on the forward strand.
TGCAGAGAAAGCATATATTATTGAAATATCAGTTTCATGCATTAATTATATTTGCTGCCAAATATCATTCAAGGAATATGATATATTTTTAATTTAAAAAAAACAAATTATATAATAGAACTTGAAAAAGAAACTTTTACAAATTGTGAATAAAGATGCTCATCAGTTATGCATCTCACCTTTACATGCTGATATGCTTGTTTTGTCTAAGGGAGACCTTAGATCTCCTTCCTTAGATTTCAGCAATCCTTGACCTCGGGAAAGGGCCATTTCCTTGTCAGTAAACACCAATGGTAGCAACTTTCTCATGAGGGCATATCCTGGACGGCTTGCTTTCTTGGCATGGTTCAAGGCATGTCTCAGTCTGACACTGTCCACCATGACATCGTAAGAACTAAGGAGTTTTGTTTTCTGAAAATGCTAAAGAATTGTATGAAAATATTATCAACAAACTTTTAGAAATAACCGATCAAACTTAAAAAGTATGTTATATTGTGTTACAAAAATATTTATACATAGGTTAGAGATATTATAACTTAGGTGGCAAATAATATCAAGATATTTTACATTTTTATAATATTCTAGCTTTCTTTTTAATATAAAATGTTGGAAGTCAGAGGTCATAGTGACCAAAGTTTGGTGAGTTATAAATTTTTCATCTAATGATGCTCCCAATTGTAGAAATGTGCTTTAAATTAAAGCAGTTAGTGTTCCTGGCTACATTTTAAAAATTATCAATGAAATTCTTAAAAGTACATGAAAGGGTTTGATTGGGCTGTGATGTGTACGTCAATGTGATATCAGCATATTTAAATAGTGGAAATTTGTGTGCTTCATGGGAGCAGTATTCTTGTGCTTAAAATGCTGTACATTGTTGTGACACCAGCATATTTAAATAGCAGAAATTTGTGTGCTTCATGGGAGCAATATTCTTGTGCTTAAAATGAATCACTTGATAGTGTTTGGCATACAATTTATGTAAAAATGGGGGCCCCTGGTGGCTGAGTGGCCTAAAGCACTTGCCATTACTGATCACTGCCGTAGCACCTCTGTCTCGATGGGTTTGAGTCTTGGGCTTAGTCAATGTGGTTATGTGAGAAAACTTGCCAGTAGCTACCCATGGGTCAGTGGTCCTTACTGGGGTTTTCCTCAGTTCTTTGTCCACCAGTTATACTGGCTACCATTTTTAGTCTATCTTGCACTGACAAACCCAAAACAACAGCAACATGTACCTGATAATTAATTATTTAAGAATAACAATATTATTACACAAAATCTGTTGGTCTTACTTCGCTTAAGTATTTCATCCCACAGGCTTTTATACTTCCTGCAGGCTCCTGCAAACATTAACGCTAAGTTAAATATGTTTATCCCTATGTTTAATTAAAGCAATTGGACAAGGATGAGAGACAACCAACCACATACATGTGCTCTTTTAAATGGACAAACATAGTGTATCCCTGCCCACATTGCAAAGTGGATCAAAAATACAAGATACTTGCTGCCATCTGACTCATCATTATCATTGTACTTACTCTGGAAGATGAAGTCCCCAAAGCTGGTGATTCCTGTGCAGCCAGCTTTCATGGTGACCTTCTTGGTGATGAATGGGTGGCATTTGCTGTTGTCGACACTATCGGTGTTGGTGGTGGCAGTAGAGGTTGCTGCTTCTCCTGGCTGCTGATGACTGTGTGATTTGTCATTTGACAACTTTTCATTTGCTCATAATTGCAGGAGTCCTGATAGAGGCTGATATCTTCATAGTTCCTTTCCATTGTTGCATCATGGGTTTTCTTTGCTTGTGTTACAGCAGATGGGACATTTCCACTGGGCATGTTTTGGGTGTTTTGTGAAGGATTATGAAGTGATGAGGGAGCTTCTAGTGTGTAATATGTTGGCTCCTCTGATACAAACAAATTATTTTCCCATGGAGTTGACTGCTGTGTACAGTTCTCTTGACTATTATGTACCTTGAAATAAAAATAATGGAATAAATAGGTTTATTCCACCAAATAATCAAACATATATGGAAATCTTTTTGAAAAACAAATTTTAAAAAGTTCTTATGAAGAATGCCTCATCCATGTAATTTTCTATTTACATTATTAATTCCCTATTTGTTAACTGTATTTGTTACTTCCTTTCTGGCAAGGTAAGCAATTCTTATAATAGGTATCTTACTATATGTATATAGCTGAAAGAACATTTTTTCAAGTTTGAAGATGATCTTAAAGTGTTAATCAGTCTATATGAAATAGTGAATTTGCTCAAAAGGCACAAGAATTTATAGTTGTATACATTATCATTTTACTGTTACATGCATCCATTTAAAATGGATAGCTACACATACCAATATTACCTTGCAGAGAAAAGGAAGAAACTTGTATCATACCAAAAGAAGGAAATGCTTAATGTCTAATCTGATCTTGCTATGTACACTCTATTTGACTCATAAACTTGTAAGTTGCATCATCTCTGATAGCTCATATGGTACAGCACTTGTTTCGGAGTAGAGGGGTCCGAGGTTTGAAACCCTGAACATGTGACTTGATGACCTCAGAATGTAAATTTTTTGAAACTGTGAATAAATGTGTACAAGTATGGAATCCTGTCCATGTATTTAACTATACAAAATGTGTACAAGTATGGAATCCTGTCCATGTATTTAACTATACCAATATAGTGATTTCACTAGTATTTAGGCAGAACAGTATATCTACGTATCCACTAGTGAAATCACTATATTATTTTTAGGTCACTTAATACTTGTTTGTATCTACAGATCACATGTATTCTCAGTTGCTGTCTGTACATCACTTCATTCTATACTATTTTATTATGAAATCAGAAGTCTAAGCATGACATGAAAAACTTTAGGAAGATCTGTGCTGCTCACAATGGGCCTGCTTCTACTATCAGTATAACTGAAAGTCCTAACGGCCCATTGGAACACTTTTGTTGCAAGTCGTATTAGTCTTAATACAACTCCTTGGTCTCAGAAGAGTATGGAACCAATCACTCCTCTTTCCCATGAGTAGATTGGATCTACCTCAGGTGGAGTACAGAGATGTAATGCTCCCAAAGAGTTGCAGCAACCTGTCAGGATTGGTTTTCTGGCGAAGATGGCAGAGACCAGATTTTGCACCCCTGAGAGCTCTGGATTGCCTGATGCAGGCTCATCCATCATATCATTTTTACCTGAATGGTCTGTGATGTGACTGGTGACTGATGTGCACCAGTCACCAGTCTAATTGAGTAGCCATATGGGGAGAGAGGATTTGGTCAATACCCCATCCCTGTCTCCATTCAGCCAATTTAATTGGGGATATGGAACTGACATATGCTTGTCCAACTAGGGAAGAGAATCAGATCCCTTCTGCCCCTTCCTTTGTTCCATTTAATAGTTCAGTCCCTATGGAGGGGCTGCTCCTTTCCTGCCAGAAGACTGAGGTGCCATTCCCCTAAAAAGTCTGTCTGAGGCTGAGTAAGGGTGATCCAATCACTCTCCATGAGCAGTTGCAGGATGTGGATACCACTATAGGATGGGTGAGAGTCATTTTGCATCCTCTTAAAAAAACCTGCTGCTGGCAACAGTCCCACCACTTCCTTTGAAGAGTTGCAGGATGAAAATATACCCCTACTTCCCAGTGTCCCTCTCATCAAAGAGAAACTGGGTCAGGAAGCTCTGTCTCCCCTTGGGAGTGGGAGTGGGACAGACATGTCCTTTTGGTTGGCTTGGATGGGCTTAACCAAGTTTGCAGAGGAACCGGTCAAAACAGTCAATCCTCCCTTAGGGTCCCCCTTCCTCCTTCCATCTGTCGATTCAGAGATAGAGATAAAGTGTTTGATAAATCTACCCATGAATTTGTGTCCCAAGCCTTTGGGCATGGAGGACAAGAAATTCCATGACAGCATGGAGAGACTCTACGGTTGTATCACTCCCAGATCTCCTGTTACTCCCACACCATAGTCAGGGAGGTTTCACAAATGTTTTTGAGAGATCAGGAATTTGCCAGGCAACATGATGGATGGTCCTTTCAATGTTCAGCTGTAGGGTCCACTTTCCTGCTTGGCCATTTTATCCCAGCCCCCAACTGCAAGTGGGCTTGGCCTTTTTAGACTCTCCCCCCACTGCAAGTGGACATTTTGAAAGTGACCTGCATGGGCTTGCCTTCCAATGAAGATCATTGGCTCTTGTGATTAGAGCTTGTATGTTAGTAACTATATCACCAGCCATGCTACAACTAGTGATGGGAACGAGTCAGAATTTCATAATCGATAATCGGTTCCACTTAACCAAGCGATAATAATCTGTTACTAAGAGCAAATTTTAATTTTTGTTTGCTATACAGTTATTCTTTAATTGCCCATGAGTTTGAAATGTTAATAAATGTCCAGGAGTAATCTCTTTTAATGACTTGTATACTTTAACCTGATAAAAATGTTACATTTTTTTCAATTGTGTTTTGTTGTTTTTGTTCTACAACTTTGTTAAATGAAAGCAACCTTTCATGGCTGAAAAGTCTTATATAGCTGTAATACTGTTGCAATCCCTCAAAATTCTTTCATTTATATGTGATGTGTCTATAATTTAAAGTATAGAAGGACATGATTTTCTTGTTTGTCATTACAGTATATTTACAAATACTGCAAAGGATTTTACATTTAAACTGAAGGAAATCATCAAAATGTGTTTAAATTTATTAACTTAATTTATTAGCAATTTAATAGCTTAATCATATAGTCGTGACTATATGTTCATAATTATGAATTGCACTTAAATAATTCAGATCAACTTTAGTGAATTAGAAGCCTTATTTAACTTATCATTTACACAGGAGTTTTACGAACCTTCGTATTTTGCATGCAACTAAAATTTAGTCTCCCTTTACACACAATCGATTATGGAGTTTTATAATCAATCATCTTATTGGTTTGCTCAACAAATTGATGATCGATTATAATTGATAATCGGAACAACACTGGCTGCAACAGTTCCTAAAGACAGTTGCCAAAACTTCATGGTATGTCAGTGTCCATGAAGCTATTGGTGGAGCTGTTCCACCTCCACGGGGACTTTGCTATGGATACGTCAAAGGTCTTACTGGAACATGGTCTGCTCCTTTGTAGGTGGAAGCTGTGTTGGAGGTTTCATTCCTTCTCTAGCATGTCTGAACCTGAGGACCAGTACCCAGCTAGGACTCATTCTGAACCAAGAGAATTTTGGAAAAGGCCTTTAAAATTTATACAAAGTAATACGTTATCAGAATTAGTTTTACTTCTCCACCTCATCCTCTTCAATGTTTAATCAATTCACCTGCATAAATACAAGATTTTTAAGTCCAAGGTATTACTGTTTAACAAGATTGCTGCCACCACTGTCCTACATGAGCACTTTTGTCATGTGACATATGATTTGAAAGAAGAAAATAAATCATTTTGGTTTGTTGTGCCTTAAGATACCATTTCAGTTGTGAGTCTGGAATACCATGAAACTAGAATGGGCCCAATTTGCAGTTTTGTTTTCTTTTGTTGCTTGTATTGATTATTCACAGTAATAACAGTAGAGCTTAAAATGTAATACTAAGATTATGTTGTCATTTTAGATTACACAGCCATTTGAAGCTGTGTGAGCTTATGGCTTGTTTCTGCATTTGTCATGCGTTGTCCATCATCTGTCAACAATTATTATTTCAACTTCTTTTCTGAAACCACTCTATTGATTTCAACCAGAGCAAAAAACATCTTGGCTTGTAGTCCTTTTTTATTTCTATGGATGGTGCTATTCCACTAATATGGCTACTGTTACTAAAAATAGATATGACTTTAGACAGCATGTTCTGAAATATTCCTGAACAGAATTTTAGTAAACTACTGAAAGCACCTGGAATAAAGACCTTTTGAGTTGATACAAATTATACAGATTTTTTTTTTGTTGTTGGTTGTGATGCACTTTTAACACATTTTTGGCTATATCTTGGAAAAGAAATGGGTGGAAAGTGCCTTTTGCAAGGGCAAACTGAAGCAGCCAGTCTGGGCTGGCCTGCGTGGGTATCGAACCCACATATTATAAGTCTGGTACTCCACAGCTAAGTTATCACAGCTCTCACAAAAATGATGTCAGTCTGCTACCAAATAAGGCCACGACATGAGTAAATTAAATTAGAAAATCTTGCCAACAATTTCTACTGAAAAAGAGATGAACAAACTTTGACCAAATGTGATGGAATTTATCCTCACATAAAGGCCATTTAGGTCATACAGACAATGCCAGTCTGTCATCAGATATATGACCACCATTGCTGTAAATACAGAACCCTTGACTGACTTCTGAAACAATACTTGTCAAGATTGGTCCAAAGTTGACAGAGAGTGTATAGCTGAAAGGCCATGGTGCCATTTTGCCATTTAATACACAGTAAAACCTTTAACAGTTATGTTTGAAAATCTGTTAAGAATTTGACCAAATTTAATAATTGGGATAAAAAAACAACACAAATGCTGATAATTCTGTGCAACTAGTTTCGCATTTAATACATGCTTCTTCAGGCACAAAATGTTTTGAAGGAAATGGATGACGTCTTTATATTTTAAAATAACAATTACGTCATTACGTAACATCATAAATTATATATATATATATGACAGGATCTAAAAGATACACGAGACTGTACAAATAACAACAGATCTGCCATCAAATGCAGTTGCTTGTACTAAATATAGAAATCTTTTTTAAGTTACTTAATTTTTAAAAAATGGCAACAGCGACTTTGATCAAGTTTGACATGAAGCCTCCTAGTATGAAGGCATCTGCATTCAGATTTTGCCACAGTTACTTAAATAGAAAAACATTTAAATAATATTTACTCAAAAACTACTCAACAGAATTTAAACAAATTTACAGACAGAATCCTGAAATAAAAGGCTTTTCAGATTTATGCAAATATTGTTGATCCTTCATCAAACATGGCCACCATAATTTAAACCAGAAAAACCATCAAAAGGTATTTTCTCAAAAACTACTCAACAAAATTTGACAATATTTGACAGAAAGCATTCTTGCATGTAGGCCTTTCAAGTCATTACAAATGATGCTATTCTAACATTAAATATGGCTGTCATTTTTAAGAATAGACAAATCTTGTCATAATTTTGGTAAACAGAATTTGACCATATTTTGCCAGAGATCATAAAGGCACAAAAACTTTTTCTTTTACAAATGATGTCAATCCACTATCACATATGACCTTTGTTGTTAAAAATAGAAAACCTTTAAATTTCTCTTTCAATAAAAATGCATGAGAGAATTTGACAAAAGTTTGGCAAAAAAATATTCTGGCATCTTTAAATATTTCTTCACTAAAATGCATATTGGCAAAAATGTATCCTGGCATCTTTAAATATTTCTTCACTAAAATACATATTGGCAAAAAAGTATCCTGGCATCTTTAAATATCTTTTTTACTAACAATGCATAACAGAATTTTAAAAAATTTTGGCAGAAAATATCCTGGCACCAAAAAATATCTCTTCAATCAAAATGCATGACAGAATTTAACAAAATTTTGGCAAAAAAGTATCCTGGCACCTTTAAATATCTCCACTAAAAATGCATGACAGAATTTGACAAAATTGAGGTTATAAGTATCCTGGCAACATTAAATATCTCTACATTAAAAATGCATATTGGCAGAAAGTATCCTGGCATCTTTAAATATTTCTTCACTAAAATACATATTGGCAAAAAAGCGTCCTGGCATCTTTAAATATCTTTTTCACTAACAATGCATAACAGAATTTGACAAAATTTTGGCAGAAAGTATCCTGGCACCTTTAAATATTTCTTCACTAAAAATGCATGACAGAATTTGACAAAATTTTGGCAGAAAATATCCTGGCATGAAGGCCCTTTGTGCACAGATGATGCTCATCCACTTATTCAGTACAGCAGTTGTTACTAAAAACACAAAAACCTTTTGAAAAACTTAATTTGAACATGGTCTTTTGAATAACTTAATTTGAACATGGTCTTTTGAATAACTTAATTTGAACATGGTCTTTTGAATAACTTAATTTGAACATGGTCTTTTGCAAATAATGATGATCTGCTATCCAGTATTACTGCCGTTACAACCCCCCCCCTCCCCAAAATGTAACTGTCAGCAAACATAATACTAAAATATCTTTGCTATCTTCCTTGGCATTTGGGTTTTTTCTTATTTGTCAGCCAGATGAGTGATCTCAGACCCACATGGGCCTTTTGTTTACAGAAATAAAGGTAATATCCCACCAGATCAGTGAGCTTTATTTGTTCTCTTTTTTCATGCAAATAGTATTGACCATGATCTATTTGCACATTATGGCATATTAGATCTAGGAGGATGCTATTTGCAATCAGGCAGACATTACAGTCGGACGTAAATATATTATATTTGAGCATTCTAGAGCTGGCATTGATGCTTTTGATGTACTTGTATTGAAACAGATAAAATTGATTTATCTGTCATTAAATGTGATCTGTTGTTTGCATCACTGTGCAGTAACATTAAGGTAAAGATAGGCAAATGCATGTATAATTCTTTTTAAATGTATGTAAACTATTGAATTTCCATTTTGTAAGAGCACTAGAATTTGAATAATATTGTTATGTCAGGCAATCGAATCTTGAAAGCTTGGCAGTTTTTTGCAATGAATTTGTTACAAACAATGATCAAGCATTGCATGCAATAACAAACAATTATCTATCTTTACAACCGTTTCAAAAATAATATTGTTTTTGTTTTTTCCACATTGCTGGACTGGTATGATAATTTGGTCCTGACGATTGCCATCGTGTACCACCAAACTTGTTATGTTGGTGTGTAATTTCAAATAGTAAGCCTTACAGTTTTAAACTTGTGGATACTACTTTTAAAACTTTATTTTTTTACACATCTTTAAGAGAATCTTTTGGAATTATTTCTAAAATTCCATACTGCTATTTCATGGATACAGTATGTACTTGCTTATAAGTCAAGTCAAACTGCAAACAACAAAGATCCTGACCTGTCATAGTATAATGTGCCTGCAGATGAGGGGCTATCTTGTTTGTTGATTACTCCTAACAAACTGCACAGACCCAGATCTGTCAGCACATTATGTGTCTGTAGATCTGGGTTCATGCAGTTTGCAGTTGGACTCATCTTATAAGCAAGCATATATGGTGGATTGTATTTTGTTGGATTTTCCTTGCCAACTGTTCGATCTTAATACAGACCATGCTGCAAATCATATTTTCATGATCAACTCTTCACAAGGCAACTTCTGTTTTTACAAATCAGTCGATGTATGTTGCATCTTGAGACCATTTTGTCCCTCACCATTTTGCCAAAAGCAGGGGATAAACATTGCATGTTTCTGTCCATCCACCACTGACACTTTACAGTACTTTCAGTTTTAAAGCCATTTGCAAAAATTTAGTATATTTGTGCATCAGCATTTAATGGCGTGTCATGTATATCATTGGGATCCTGTCATCATGGTCAATGTTACAGATCACTTTTAAAATTTTTCCCTTGCACATTTTTTTCTGCTTCAAAACATTCTTTTATTACACAAGATTAAGGAATGTGTAATTTTATATCATTATTACAAGGTGTGTTGTGTATCACATTAGGGTACTATTCAGGGTCAAGGTCACATTTCATTTTTTTCCCCATGTACGTTCCATTCCACTCGATAATATTGAAGATTTTAAAATGAGTGGATACAGCTTGGTATACTTTTGCAAGATTGTTAGAAGTGACTGTTGCCACATTGTGACCACATTGGCAGTCCTGTTTTCAAGCTTAGGATCATTGCATTTTCCAGTCTGCTGTTAGAGCTGTTTGAGATTAAGGGATGAAACTTGGTATACTTACATGTCATCATTACAAGGTCACCAGCCATTTTAAGTTTGCCATCATGCTTTTCTTTATGCTCTATAACCTTTGAGTCCTTTCAGTTTTAGAGTTGAAATTTGGTTTACATATGTCCTTGTGCATTATAAATTGAATATGTCTTGTGTACTATGTTGGGGTTGTATATTCAAGATAACAGTCATTGGTCAATATTTTTAATTTTCAATAACGCTTTCCTTTTCTCTCTATAATTTAAGTCATCAGAGATTAAGAGATGAAACTTGGAATACTTGTACATCATTAATAACAGCTGTATCATGCAACCATGTTAGGGTCCTATGTCCTGTTTTCAAGGGTATGGGCCAGTATGCAAGCTTTCTTTCTTACTTTCATTTCCATCAGAGCCATTTTAAATAAATTATATATATATATATATATATATATATATATATATATATATATATATATATATATATATATATATATATATATATCTTGTGTTGTTACTGTTATTACATTACTGTTATTACATGACTAGATTTCAATGAGTTATAAATAGGATGTTGACAAGTTTTAAAATCAATCTTAATAAACCTGTTACAAGTTTGGGGTAATTTCCCATTGGATGATTAAGTCCAGTGGGTTCTGTTACAGTGTGGAGATGTATTGTGAAATGTGTCATGTGGAAGGTATTATGACATAGATCGAGTAGGAAAATATTGCAACATAAGAGTCATAGGGTGTATATAAGGATGAAGAATTGGTACAATTCATTTGTAATTCCTATCAATCTTGTTTTAATATCAGTCTGCAGATGTATTTAGTGTTGTGTTTAGGTATAATTTGAGAGGAAACATTTATTTAAATTATCTATTGGAATTACAAAGTGCTCAAATGACTCGACTAAAGCAACTTTGAGATTATTGTGAATTCATCCAGTGGAGTTTTGGATAATGCCATTGTGATACATCAAGACTTCTCATTTCAGCCTATTGAAGGATACTGGTGCATCAGCAAATTCAGGACATGGAATTCATTTAGAACACTATTCTTTTGGACTTGTGATAGAACATTTTAGGATTATTTTGGATTTAATTCACAATACTGGATGTTCCTCTTTAATTTTCATTTTATAAATCAGAGAATTAAATTATTTTATAAAGTTTTGCAAAACTTGTTGATTTTGTTTCTTTTCGTTACTTAGTTTCAGACCATCGAATTATAACAAAATGTCTGTATATGTCATGCACCACATTGGGGTCCTATCTTCAGGGGCAAGGTCATAGGCTTGTATTTTATTTTTCAGAAGTATCTGGGGCAGGGAGAGGGTGGAATTCTCACTTGTTATCATTTAAGATTGAATTGATGATAAAACAACCAAGTAAGTGTGCTTGAATGAAATGACCATGAACTTTTTTTCAATGGCAGAAGTGATCTTTCTGAAATTCAGGCTGAATTGTACCTGTAGCTTTGTAATCTAAAAGCTTTTAAACTTAGCAAATTCTTTCTCAACTTGGATGATTCTTGCTTTGTCATCTAAAAGCTTTAAAACATGACAGATTCTCTATCTCAACTTGGATGATTCTTGCTTTGTCATCTAAAAGCTTTAAAACATGGCAGACTCTCTGTCTCAACTGGGATGATTCTTGCATAGCAAATACGTGTAACATTCTGCACTGATCAGTGAGTCTTCAGAAAAACCCGAGTGATAATATCTTTGGAATTGTAACACTGACAGCAATAGCAGCTGGTTAGTTGAGTGTGTGGTGTGAAACATTGTAGACTCCCCATATATATTTATCATTTGATTTCTACTGCAAACTACACAGACCCAGATCTGCCATCTGATAATCTGCCAGCAGATCTGGGTCTGTGCAGTTTGTTAGGTGTAATCAGTAAAGAAGAACATAGATCCCAATTTGCCAGTGGATTACATGATGGCAGATCAGAGTATGTGTTGTTTGCAGTTGGAGTCAACTTGTTCAGCACATGTATGTTTGAAGAACCTTAGATTGTGAGATTTCTCATTTTTCTCTCTCCCATCTCCCCTCTTTCACTGGGATGCATATTACAAAATTTGAATTGGGGAGTCTGATGGTCAGGAAAGTATTTTTGTCTGAAATGTTTTGCACCTTTTATTATATTTTGTACATCATTAGTTCACAGAAATCATAGTTTTGTATTTTAGAATAATTATATTATATCTTTACCTATAATTTTAATTATTTGCATGTATATACATCAGAAAACATCAGAAAGGAATACCAGAGATTGCAATGTGATTTGTATAAATTGGTTAATGTAATTGGTCATGCTATTGAATTTTTGATTATCACATAAATTACTGACACATGTAATGAGAACACATTTTCACTGTGGCTGGAATTCAAAAGTTAACTTTCTGTCTGTTGTACAGAAAAGTTACATATAGCTAACTGGCAATATCAGTAGGGAAAAACCCAGAAAAATTCCCACTGTATATGTATTTAAACTGAACATGAAGACTGTTTTGGAGTCTTCTGTGGTGAAAAATATTATATTTATAAAGACAGTGATTGGGAAAAATTTGAGAAAATTAAAGTTTGGAAAAGATGGAAGAGTCTTGAATGAGATTTGAAATTTCACATATAGCCAAAATGAAATATTTTCATTTTTTTTGCCTAAGCTGTTTTTTCTGTACTGTTTTCAGTCAGTTGTATAACATGCAACCAATGCCGTATCAAGTTACTGTCTGTCTGCCAACTAAAAATGTAAATGTTTAGAGTACACTAATAACTTTTTATAGTTTTCAGTTTCTTTCTGTAGTTGCTGTCCGACATTTGACAGGTTATGAGGGTAAATGTCAAATTCTGGATCCCACTGCAAACAATACATAAGCAGATTACGTGTTCTTTATTCTGTTGATGATTTCTAGTGAATGGCACAGATTCAGATCTGTGGCGTAGCAATAATTTTATCGATATTTCAGGGAATAGTTACATACTTGTATCTACAGTTATAGGAATTTGAGGAGCAAATAGATTATGAAGAATCGCAAAATGGTTTTTTGTACACTAAGGTGTAGAAGATGATGATAACAGAATCCGTGCTGGCATGATATTGTTGGGTGTTTGAAAAGTTTAAGATAGAACCAGTTGAAACCATGCATGAATTGTCAAAACAGATTTGATCCCCTTGCTGGTAGGTGTTCTGAATGTGGAAATTTACTTGCTACTTGTACATATTCAAGTGTAACTGTGAGTTGAAATTTATAGTGAATATAAAAATAGAAAATTCTTCTGTAGTCTTAAAGTGTAAAAGTTTCCGAGATAAAATTATTGTATTTTTCATAGTGTAAATAGAAGTAGTGACTTCCATGGATTAGAAGTTGAATGTAGTAAAAGAAAAACATGTTTTATACAGTAATGACAATTGTGGCAATGATCAATGTGAACATAGTTTTAATACTGTTAATGTCTTCTTGAGTGCCTCTAACACTAATGACGTAAATCTGATGAATTTAGGAGTTTCTGATAAGGGTTTTTTAATATTCGCGGAAAGATGGATCAAGTTATAATTCTCTCTCAATAATAATATATATTTATTTGGACTCTCAGAAACAATATTGAAATCAGGGTGGAAGTTTCTTGTATATCAGTGGCTACAACAAACCTTATCATTGGGTTAGGAAAGCAAGAGGAGGTTGGCTCCTTTTGTATGTTAACGCTGGTGCTGTTGCTAAAAGAAGGGGAGATCTAGAAACACAGGAAATAGAATCCATTTGACTGCAGATTACTCCTGCAGAAGCAAAGCCATATATAGCTGACTTTGTGTACAGACCCCCATCATCACATACTGATTGGTGTGAATACTTTGAACTTCAAACAGAAGAGAATGAATTTTACATTCTAGGCGATATGAACACAGACCTACTCAGTGATTAAATAAATGCAATTTTTCTAACATATAAAGTCAATGGCAAATCGAAGAAAAATAACATCCATAAATCCATTATTTATAGATCTTTTCAGAACTTTGATACTGTTAAATTTCTGGAAGATCTGAAACAGACTCCATGGAATACAGTCCAGACTCCATGGAAAACAGACTCCATGGAATACAGTCCAGTTCTCTGAAGATATTGAGGTATTTTGGATGGATCTTTTCATGACAACAGTCAACAAACATGCCTCTTTGAAAACACACATGGTAAAGAAAGACCATCAGCCAGGCTGGATCTCCCCAGAAATATTTGATGCAATAAAGCAAAGAAACCATCTAAAATCTGTAGGAAATCTAGCTGAATATAAAATTTGGAGGAATGAAGTTAAAAAAATGATACATGAAGCCGAACAAGCATACAACAAAAAAAGTATTGGATGAAAATAGAAATAACCTGAAAGCAATCTGGAGAGTCTTTACAAAGTTTGATGCTGGGAAATGTAAGAGTAAAACTTAAATTTTTTCTCTCAGCCATGACAGCATTTTACCTGAGAGATCAAGTGTCTCTTCAGATATTTTTAATCACTTTTGTTCAAATTGCTGAAAAACTTAAAGATTCTAATATTTCATCTATCATCTGGAACTCAAAAATATTTGTGCTAAAAAAACTCCCTAACAATATAAAGTTTGAAATTCCTGAAATGAATCCTGAATTCATGTTGAAATATATTCAAAAAATGGATGATTGTAAAGCTACAGGTCTTGATATGATTGGACCAAGGCTGCTGTACCTGCTATTGTAGAAAGTATAGCTTGCATTTGCAATGAAAGTATTAGGTCTAATAAATTTCCACAGATATGGAAAGCTTCCAAGGTAACACAATTGCATAAAGCAGGAACAAAAGATGATGTAAATAACTACAGAACTATCTCTATCCTTCCTTGTCTTTCCAAATTACTAGAAAAAATATGCACATTATTCTTTGAACAACTATTTGAACACTTGTGATCTTATTCATGATAATCAGTCGGGCTTTGACAGAATCACTCCTGTGAAACTGCATTTTTATCTATGATCAATAAATGGCTGAAAGCATTAAAGGAGAAATGGTAGGCACCATTTTCATAAAGCTTTTGATCTTGTAGACTATACAATTATGCTTGAAAAACTAAAATCTATCTACGCATGAAAACTCCTTAAACTGGTTTACTTCTTACTTAACTGACCCAGTGCAAAAAGTGTCTTTAAATCATCAACTTTCTGAAAGTAACAATATTAATTGTGGCATATGACAGGGCTCTATTCTTGGGCCTCTGTTATTCATTCTATTTATCAGCAACTTTCCTCATAAGATCGGAAATTCTATTTATTCCACTGATATTTATGCAGATGACACTACACTGAATTGGGTTAAACCAAAACTGTACATGAAAATAATTTACAAGATGAT
The DNA here is from genome assembly GCA_016617855.1 of Megalonaias nervosa. Lineage (NCBI taxonomy): Eukaryota > Metazoa > Mollusca > Bivalvia > Unionida > Unionidae > Megalonaias > Megalonaias nervosa. The sequence continues at coordinate 72,112 of JAECUM010000580.1, forward strand.
CTTAACAGATGGTGCAAGGGAAGCAATATGAGTATAAATATAGAAAAAAAACAAAAGCCCTACTAGTTACAACAAAGCAAAAATGAGCAAAGCTAGATAGCAACAATTCATTCCATGTTGTGTTTGATCATAACCCTAATATGACCTCTCATTATAAAATTCTTCGTATATTCATAGCTTGGTCTGTTCACATTAAACAAAAAAATTTAATTCTTATTTTTGCTACTGAGGGAAATCAAACATGTATTCCATTTAAGTATAGGGTCATCTTTTATAAAAGTTATATTCAGCGATATCTGGACTATTGTGATGTAATTTGGTGTAATACTTCTAATTCAAACATAACAAAACTTGCAAGACTCCAAAAGAGGGCATGCCATTTAATTCTAGACCAAATGTAAAGGCAATTTCAAGGCCACAATAAATAATATTAAAAAAAATTTTAAATATGCGATAGAATATTACTTAGAATTGCCAAATTTATGTATAAAGTGTCAAGAAAAGCCATTCCTGTCTACTTAAGCAATCTCTTTCACCAAAAAGATGCTGATAGTACTCCAAATTTAAGGTCTGTTAGAAGTAAAAATTATATTATACCAAGGCCAAAAAAAGAATTGTTTAAAATAAGTTTTCAATATACTGGTCCACTGGTATGGAACAACATTCCCAGTGACATAAGGCAGGCTCCTAGTATGTCTCTTTTTCATAATTGATGCGTCAAATGGATGAGATCTTAAGACAATTGAACAGTTCTAGTAATATATATATATATATATATATATATATATATATATATACCTTATATTATATATATATATATATATATATATATGTAATAAACTGACAACGAACAATGCAAAACTAGTATCTAACTAGCCTGAGCGCTTTCGACTCTTAATGAGTCTTTTTCAAATAATTTCCAGTATCCGCAACAAGTTGATATAAACTAATTGAAACATAATACATTTGGAGGTTTAATTCCTGTAGAAACAGCCATGTAAAGTTTTGCAAACACTATGGTTTTTCTGTTTTATTTGTTTGTCTTGTCTATGTTTTGTATATGCTTTTGAAAAAGACTCATTAAGAGTCAAAAGCGCTCAGGCTAGTTAGATACTAGTTTTGCACTGTTCGTTGTCAGTTTATTGCATTTATCTTAATCAATCCCTGACATACGTGATCCCTTGCTGATCCAGTGCACTTGAAAGGACTGTTATTCGCCATATGATTTGTATTCTTTATATATATATATATATATATATATATATATATATATATATATATATATATCCTGCTTTTCTGAGCTTTTGCCTCTTCTTCACAGTCAAATATCAATACAGAATAATATTTTATACATGTTTATGTGTTTACAAGATTGTGCATATATTCCAGGCTTGAAACTTTGATTTTTGGAATCACTTACTTCTTTAGTGTCAAGATAAATTATCACAGTGCTGTATGTATACTGTATATATTGTACATTAGGCTTAAAGGCCTCAAGGTAGATTAGTTATTTAACTAGGTGATTACCTTCTGTTAATAAAGTATTTATTATTATTATTATTATTATTATTATTATTATCATTATTGAACATTCAAGAGGCAGAATTCCAGAGTATTGATGCAGAGACAATACATGAAATGTTATTTTGTAATAAAGAAGGAAAGAAAAAGTGCAAAGACAGAATAAAAAAATTCTTTTGCATAACTCACAAGACAGTCTGGGAGCTAGTGCTTGTGGTGGACTTCAAGTGTGTAAAGTTTGTGGTAATCAGGACTCTGTTTGTGTGTGTGTGTGTGTGTGTGTGTGTGTGTGTGATTTGGATTTTTAATGTAGCTTTAACAATTATTCAGTCATCACTATGATGTCTGCAGAGTGGCAGTTTATAGTGATGTCTAGTACTGGGGCCTCATGCTGCAGACATGTAGTGTGATGTTCCACCCAATCACATTATCCTGACACTAGGCTGACCAGTCCTAATACTTACCTCTTAATGCTGGGCATCTAGCAAGGCAGATGTTAGTACCATTTTTTTCTTTGGTATGACTCGGCCAGGGTTCAAACCCATTACCTCCTGCATCCAAGGTGGGTACTCTAACCATTAGGCCACTGGAGTGGTCCCTATTTGTAGTTGTTATGAATTCAGAAACTTGAATATTTCATAACAAATAAACATTGCAAAGCAATTTAAGATGTGTTACAGCTGTCTTGAAAAGAATCATCTAGGTTCCATATGTACACATACCAGAGTCAAGAGAATTAACTTTTGTTGGCAAATTCATGATAGACTGTTACAGATATAAAAATTTTGTAAAAAGGAGTCAGAGTTAAGTCAATACAACCTCATGTGAAGTGAAACAAAAACTGCTGCATGATGGCATCAGTGAAAGATACGATCAGGCAAATTAACACTCACAGGGAGGAAGTCAGTTTCATGAAAATTTGTGTATTGTGTGGTGGGTTAAAAACCATTAGTTTATGCAGAATTTCCAAGATTACACTCTACCCATTGCCAAAATTGAAAATTAGATGATTGATCTACCGCTACAATGAAATATAGGCTTTAAGGATGAGTACATACAAGATTCGTACAAGTAGTCAACATGTGTAAAATGTTATAGGTGAGCACATGATATAATAATGTTTTAAGAGTAGTATTACTGAATTAAACAAAATCATACAAATTATTGTTTCTGTAGATGTTGACTAAGAAGTTTTTTAAAAGCTTTGGCACGAGTCTGCTGACTTTATATAAGGTGTATGGAATTCTATTGTTTAGTGCCAGAAAAAGAAAAACTCATAAAATTCTGAAGTTGGTTTAGGTAAATATAATTTGGTTTTTTTTAGATCTTAATTCATACATATGTACATTTTTAACAATTTTAAAGTTACATTTAAGATAATCAGGAGCCAATCCATGTAAGTATTTATCAGCATCAAGAATAATGCCATCTGCTCTTTTTCTGATATTTCAGTAATCCCTCGGGATTTTCTGAATCACTATTAGCCCAGATAGAACAACAGTAATCTATGTGTGGCATGATATATGCATTGTTGCATATCTTTCTCTGTTTTATTCTGTTCAAGAGATAAAGCAGTGAGTTAACTTGTTCAGTGACCTTATCAGCTTGTATTTTCCACCCTGAGATATTGTCAGTCATGATGCCAAGTAGTTTTTCATTTTCAGACTGTTGTATATCCATTCATTGTATCATTACTTTGAAATCATTTATCACAGCTTCAGCTCTTGCTCGACTTCCTATGATCATTGCTTTTGATTTAGCTGCATTTATCTTCATACCATTGTGTTCACTCCAGTTAGTAATTTTTACCAAATCTTTAATTTAGTGCTAATCCCATGGCCTGTTGATCAGTGTTATATAACGTCATGTCATCTGCAAATGGTGGCGGATAGCTCAATGTGATATGGTAAATGGATAAATGATTGATGTACAGCAGAAAGAGGAATGGTCCAAGAATTGATCATTGTGGAACAACTGACTTTAACAGTTTCTTATCCTAAAGTTTATTTAAAATAGAAACTTCTTCTTGTCTGCCTCCAAGACATTTTTTAAGCCAAGTTAAGCTTTCATGGTTAATTTTATATATGCTGAGCTCTTTCAGCAGGATTTTGTGATTTACAAGGTCAAATGCCTTTGTAAGGTCAAGAAACACTGTTCCTACAAGGTTACCTAGATCTCTTGCTGTCAACCAATCATCCACCATTCTAGTTAGTGTGGTCTGGCATGAATGTCCTTCAAGGAAGCCCGATTGTTGAAAATGTAGTAAATTAAAAAGATTCCTGGTAGTTTCCAAATTCATTAGAGACATGTCTTTTTAATATCTTTGAAAGTGATGAAAAAACTGATATAGGTCTATAGTTATTCATATCAGAAAGATATCCATTTCTTATTTATTGGAGTTACTTTTGCCAGTTGTAGCCAGTTTGGAAAAATAACTGAAAATACTAAGACTGAGAATATATATAAATGAAGGTGCAATCAATTGAGATTCCGGTGGCCTAGTGGTTAGAGCGTCCGACTCAGATGCGGGAGGTTGCAGGTTTAAACCCCGGCCAAGTCATACCAAAAACTTATAAAAATGGTACTAACAGCTGCCTTGCTTGGTGCTCAGCATTAAGAGGTTAGTGTTAGGACCGGTCGGCCTTGTGTCAGGATAATGTGACTGGGTGGGACATCATGCCACATGTCTGCAGCATGATGCCCCAGTGCTAGACATCACTAGAAACTGTTACACTGCAGATATCATAGCAATATGAATGAAAAATTTTTAAAGCTACAGTAAAAATCTAAATCACACACACACATCAATTGAGATGAGAGTTTTAGGAATTTATTACTTATATTATCTAAACCTGAAGCTGTTCTGACTTTATCTAATTCATTTTAAATGAATTCAAGATTTATTTTAGGTATTTTGAAGCACTCTTCTTTGTTGAGTTTTGAGGAAATATGATCATCTGATTCATCACTGGAGAATCTTTTATGAGCTGTGAGGTCCACAAGTTGTTTGTTTATGTTCACAAAGTAATCATTGAGTGCATTTGCAGTTTCAAGAGGTTCTTGCTGAATATCACCATTTTCATCACTAATACATGTAAATGGCAGGTTATTGACAGATTTGCTCTTCAAGTCATTGAAGTTTTTCCAGAGTTTTTCAGAGTTCTTTTTTGTAATATTCTGATATTGCATTGGAGTGGTAAGTTTTCCTTGCCATTTGAATCAATGATTTGACTGTGTTTCTCCATAATCTGTAAGTGTTGGTATCTTTTAATTTATGAAATCTATCCCTTGTCTTAATAGCAATATGTATATTGCCTGTAATCTAATTTGGTTGATTTTGTTGCATGAATCTCGTGAAAGTAATAGGAGCATGAGTGTTCATGGTGTCAGTAAACATACCTATTCAGGTGTTACGAGCACCTGATGGGTCATCAAAACATTCAGTTACTGACCAAGGGATATCTTTCAGTTCTTTCAGGAATATTTGTCAATTTTATTTTTTCATTATTCAATACTTGATATATATGTGATGATAAAAGTTTTACTAATTTTTGTGTACAGCATATAGGATGATGATCACATATGTAATATTAGCGAATTGCAACTTCTATAATATTGTCAGCATTGTTAGGATAGATGTAATATACCGAAGTAAGTACATGTACACTGGAAAGTGGAATCATCTGAAAGTCATCAAGTTTCCAAACCTGGGTCCTTAACCATTTGTGGATATATGGGAGTACAGTGAATACATACAAAGGACAAATGTGAAATACATGCAAGTGACTAACCATGAAATACATGCATAGGACTAACTGAAATACATGCATAGGACTAACTGTGAAATACATAAATAGGACTAACCATGAAATACATGCATAGGACTAACCATGAAATACATGCATAGGACTAACTGTGAAATACATGCATAGGACTGTGAAATACATGCATAGGACTAACTGTGAAATACATGCATAGGACTACTGTGAATACATAAATTGGACTACTATGAAATTGTTATGATGCTATGGTCATAAACTAAGTGACAGAAAGAAGCAAATCCAACTAGTTTTTGTAAAACTTGACAAATAATTTAATTATCAAAGTTATAAATGAAAATGTGAGAGGAACTTGCAGTTATCATGAAGTGAATTCAAAATAATCCTGAAAGAGATGTTATATTAAAGTCCAAAAGAATGAAAAGTATTTTATAAACTTCAGAGCTGGAAATATACTGGTACTGGTCTGCCAAGAATCATGATGTCAAAATGGCATTGTCCAGAACTCCTTGGAATAATTCACAATACTTCCAGAATAATAATATAGTAAAAAATCAGCACTTTCTATTTCTGCTGAACAGTTCAAACAAATGTTTTTCCTGTCGAATAATTACAACATAAAATGCAGTCTTAATATTACAAGAGGAATACAAGAAATAAGAATGACTCCATAATAGGAATGAAATCTGATTGTTTAGTTCCCTCCTTATGTACATTTTCTAATACGACAATATTTCACAACATACCCACATGTGACAGATCATACTACTCATTCCGATGTTTCAAAATACCTATTAATGTGTTCTAACTCGTCCAATAAGAAATAACTTAATTCTTTAAAGATACCACCTGACAGATCTGTCCAATGGGAAAAGGCCAAGTCTCGTAAACATGTTTAGTAATAATTCTATTATTAGCAACTGTCAAGACATACATAAGCATCTATTTATGGATCCTATGCAATTTTGCGTTCTATAATATCCCTTAAACATACCCTAGGCAAAATCTGAAGATAATAAAGTACAATTTACAGCCATGAATAAAAATTACAAAAATTAGATAAAACCATTTACAAAGAATTACAAAAAATATAGATATACATAACAAAATTCATACATAGAACTACTGTAAATACATAAACAAGACTACTGTGAAATACTTAGGACTACTGTCAATACATAAAGAGGACTACAGTGAAATACATAGGACTACTGTAAATACATAAATAAGACTCCTGTGAAATACGCACATAGGACTAGTGTGAAATACATAGGACTATTGTCAATACATAAATAAGACTACTGTGAAATACATAGGACTACTGTGAAGACATAAATAGGACTAGTGTGAAATACATAGGACTACTGTGAAGACATAAATAGGTCTATGGTGGTGTAATACATAGGATTACTGTGAATACATAAATAGGACTACTGTGAAATACATAGGACTACTGTGAATACATAAATAGGTCATTGGTGGTGTAATTCATAGGATTAATGTGAATACATAAATAGGACTACTGTGAAATACATAGGATTACTGTGAATACATAAATAGGACTACTGTGAAATACATAGGATTACTGAGAATACATAAATAAGACTACTGTGAAATACATAGGATTACTGTGAATACATAAATAAGACTACTGCGAAATACACAGACATGACTGCTGTAAAATACACAACACAAGATTCTTATTGGACTTGATTATACAAAAACCTTCATTGCTCATTTAAGGACATCATTGTTTAGCCAGGTAAGCCAATAGCTAATCCTGCTAATTGAGGAGAAACCATAAAAAAGTGACACTTCTCTCACTATCCTGTAGTACAGACTGGTAAAGCAGCAACAGCAACACTGTATTTGATGCATCTGCCAAATGTGAAGGTTTATCATTGGATGATGTCTGTTATCTAGGACCAAATGTGAAGGTGCATTATTGAATAATGTCCTTTATCTAGGGCCAAAATTATAGCCTGAACTGTCAGACATTTGGCACCATTTTAGAACATGCATAGTGGCCACTGTTTGTGACATTGCTGAAATGTGTCTGAGGATTGAGATGGCTCATGAAGTTAGATGATAGGATCAGTTTCTTTAGACATCCATCAACCAAAGCAGATCACCTGACGAATATAAATTCAGTTGTATTGTATTGTGTGATAAATCATGTTTTGCTAATTTAACATACACCATGTGTTTTAGACTGCTGAATGTGTACTCACGTGGGTGACGTTATGGATTATTCTACTTTACAGTTTGAAAATGACAACTTATACAATGGTTAACATACCCATGGCATATTTATCTCCTATAAAGTACATGTCCTGGCCATTTAATTTTGTGGGGGTGGGGGTGGGCTGATTATAATTTTCTTTTCAGCCGAGATATTTTATTTTCAGGATAGTTTTTTTTTTCAAATGGATATAATATGGTGTTTTTTGTTTAAAATGGCAAGATATTTTTTTTCTAACTGAGAGCTGTAAAATATAAAAAATAGAATCCCAAACTCATTCTCCAGAAAATAAATTGTTTGCCCTTATTTTGTTGGCGAGATACTGTGGTACATATTGTAGTGTGTTCAGAAATACCACATTACAAAACTGTTCATGGTACATACCATTATTAGTAGCAGTTTGAAGTTCTACAAATGTAAATATAAAGAATTGTACAGAAATGTTTAGGAAGATACATCATTTCAATTTAATGTAAGCATGAGGTACTACAAGATCAAAGATACATCATTCCAGTATAATGTAAGCACGAGGTAGTACAAGATCAAAGATACATCATTCCAATATAATGTAAGCACAAGGTACTGCAAGATAAATGATACAAGGTTAAATTTTATATGCTAAATGGCTGTAAAATGTCTGCAAAATAAAGCAGATGTAAAAATAGAAAATCATAAAATATAGGGTCAAAATATGTTACACAATACATATCATATATATGTGCTTATAAGTCAGGTAAACTGCAAATAACAAAGATCCTGATCTGCCAAAGCATATTGTGCCTGCATATCAGGGTCTCTGTTTTTTTTTTTGTTTGTTTTAATACTTAGTCTTAATAAACTGCACAGACCTAGATCTGCTGGGACAATATGAACTCAACTTAGCGAGTATATATGTTAAACTGCATTTCTTTAAAAATCCCAAGATCTTTCTATGTTGGTATATCATCAGAAAGTTCCTTTTTTGCAAGCTTGGAAAATGAAAAGATAGGGCAGGAAGCATCTTTACCTCCTCCTTAAGGGCTCAGCTGATATTTCTGCTTGCAACATTGATTACCATTTCTATCAAGGGAGCTCATCAGCCCTTTACCAAGAGGGACCTTTTATTCAAGAAAATTAAAGCCCATGAGGTTTGAGCCATTGCTACCAAATAGGCTATATAACTCATCCATCTCTGCAGGATTTAATGAAAATCTATTTTTGACAATCACACATGACCTTCTCCTCCTTTTACACCACTTTTTGGCCCACCAAAAGGAAGGCATTTTTATTGTGGGGGCAATAGTCACAGCACAAAAAGTATCTCATGCTGATACAATTCAATAGTAACCTACAGTTCTGCATGTAGTGAGGGTGAGAATATCTTGTTTTTCCTTCATCAGTTTGTGGGACTGTGGGACCATGAGCCTCCCAGCAAACTGGCAAATTAAGCTCTGCAATATCAGCATGTTATGTATTGCTGGTATTAAAATGTAGTATTTTCGGGTGTGTGTGAGCTATTTTTAGTGATGTAATACTTACTAGTTGCTGTTGCCAGATTCTCTCTTCCTTCCACACATTGATATCCCACTAGTAAAAGAATGAGGGATAGTGTACATAGGTCAGAAGCCATGGACTGGACTTTAGAATATTCTGAAGTCACCCTCAGTGGGAGGATGAATTCTTTTCATACAGTTGAGGGTTTTTTTTCCGTCCAGAAAAGTGTAAGCTGTGGAATAACAACAGATAAGTAATTACATTATTAAATTTAGGCCACCCCAAACCCAATACATTTGTAACACTGCTTATCATAGACCAGAAGAGCTTGTGGGATGGTGTCTTATCCATTGTCAGTGGTCTGATGTCAGTCCATTACCTAGCACAAGTTTTTGTTATCACTATTCCTCCAGATTGCGATGAAACTTTCCACACACATTCATCCCAAGGCCTAGTTGGTCCTAAATGAAAAATGGTGCTGCTCAGACATCCAGTAATGTTGCTGCTTCTAGATGTAGTCATATCAACAGTGGGTTTTGAGCAAAAGACTCTCTAGCTGGTACTAAATGACATCCAGTATGGCCATCATGTCAACCATCTTGAAAATCTTGTTACTGGTACTCCTTCTACATAGAAAGTAATATCGAGTAAAGACCAATACATGAAAGAATATTTTTGAGGATGGCCAAAATAGTGTACAAGTGTTTACAAACTCTGCCCCCATTTACCTAAACATCATTTTCCAGGAAAGAGAATCTACTGGTACCCCAAATCTAAGACCATTAATTAAAGGGGCAAAATTTCAAAGTACCCAAGCCAAAAAGGAGCTGTTTAAAAATAGCTTTCAATTTTCAGGAATGCTTGTTTGGAGTAACATTCTACATGATAATAAATCAGCCCCAAGCATCTCTTCCTTCCACAATAGGTGTATTAGTTGGATGAAATCATTAAAAAGGTGTATTTATTAAAGTAATTGTGTACTTATTAATGTACACATTGCACCACCTACATCCTGTGCCTCATTTTCAGTTCTGCAGCAATGTAGCATTTATGAGAATAGATGTTTATATAATGTGTGTGTGCGTGTGTGCATGTGCGCATGCATGCATGTGTGCGTGTGTGTGTGTGAACATAATAGCTTGTATTTTATAAATACATAGAAGAGGGCCTCAAGGTAGATTCTCATTTATAACTAATTGTGTCACCCTCTGGAAAAATAAATAATAATAAAGTCTTTATTATTATTTTCATGAGAAGACTAGTTATGATATATGGTTGATTGTGAATAAAAATGGTGCTGATTTGACCTCCTATGTGGTTGCCATGGCAGCAATGTGGAAAATCTTCTTGTTACTTTTTCCAAGTTGAAAAGTCATATTGAGATCAGGTTTTTACCAGAAGACTTCTTGCGGTGTCTAGTTGGTCCCGACTGCAAATGACACCAATCTGACTTTAAGTATAGCCACCATTGTAGCCATTTTGAAAATCTTGGTGTGAATACTCTTCCAAAATTCATGATCATACTGACATTGGTTTTTCACCAAAAGACTAATTATGATACCCAGTTCATCCTAAATGAAAATGATGCCCTGCAGGTATACAATATGGCTGCCACAATGAGCATATTGAAAATTTTATCACAAATTCTCCAGAATATTGGTCATATGGCATGAAGTTTTTGACGAACAGCTTCTAATGTGTCTACAATTGACCTACATGAAAAGTGTGCCAATTTTACACCCATTATGGCTGCAACAGTGGATAATTTGAAACTCTTGTTGCTCATGAATATCAGAGATGGCTTCAACACTCAGCAGTAAAAAGAAGCAATAGTCTTATCTTGAATTCCTGGAAATTCTGTTTGGATGGTAAAGTATGAGTCCCTTCAAGGGATTCTTGTTTTAACTTAACATTGTTTCAAACTGTCTGCACATCAGACCTAAGAAATTAGAACCAATATATGCAAAGCTAGTCCACATTCAAAACATGGTACTAGCAAAAACAGCTGACTTTTATTATCATCCACCAAGAATTGTTAGGAACCGGGTAAAATCAGCCTTCACCATTGGACTTTAAATTTACCCATAATGCCCATCAGTTATGACAGGGGTCTCAAACCACCCTGAGGGCCACATGAGGGCATTTTTGATGACCCAACGGCTGCACCACCTTTGTTATCTCATGACATCTTGTGGCTCCAATCATTTTGTGGGCCACAGGATATGGCTTGGCAGGCTGCATGTGGCCTGCATGTTTTGAGACCCCTTAGGTTGTACTCATTTTTAGCATAGCAAGGCTGTTTGTTGCCTTTTAATAATTAATTTTTAAAAACAATGGAATAAAAAACTTGTTGGGTGAAATTCTATAGTATTGTTTCCTGAAAGAAAAAAAAAACATTTTTATTGATAATTAGTTTGAGAGGAGAATAGTTGATAAAGAGAATACTAAAGCAGCAGCATATTTGGAACTGAAAATAATACATTTTCTGCTACATTTAATAATTAGGCATACTGGTATAGATGTTTTCTTTTTTGTCAAGACTTCTTATATCTGCCGTGAATGTTCTTGTATTGAATTTAACAAACATATGGCTGCCTCATTAATTTTGGTGAAATAATGTCTGGCAAACACCATTAGAATTTCAGGGTCCCTTTATATGTGTGCAATTTGAATATTGGTCAGTCAATCAGTTGATTATTTGGTAAAAACTGTGATAGTGTGTAACAGTCATTCATTTGATTATAATCATTGGTTGTATTGAAAAATTGTTTGTGAACATTATCTGTCAGCCCATATTTAACAGCAGATTTAAAGTTTTGCCATAATTATGTGTACATGAACAAATGCAGGTTTGACTGCTCCAGTGGCCTAAGTGGTTAGAGCATCCACCTCGGATGCGGGAGGTCATGGGTTTGAACCCTGGTTGAGTCATACCAAAGACTTATAAAAATAGTACTAGCAACTGCCTCACTTGGCGCTCAGCATTAATAGGTTAGTGTTTGTGTTAGGTTAGTGGTATAGTATAATGTGACTGGGTGGGGCATAATGCTTCATGTCGGCAGCATGATGCCCCAATGCTAGACATCACTATTAGCTGCCACATTGCAGGCATCGCAGCGCTATGACTGAAAAATTGTTAAAGCTATGTTGAAAATCTAAATCGCATACTAACACGCAAATACCTAAGAAGGGATGAAATTCATCTATTGTCACCATCCACTGTAATATTTAAAATTTTGCTGGACAGGTAAATCTCCCATTTTTAGGTCAGACCTGTATACCATATATACTCACTTATAAGGGAAGTCCAACTTCAAACTGCACGGATCCAGATCTGCTGGCACATAATGCATTGGCAGATCTGAGTCTGTGCAGTTTGTTAGGAGTAATCAGTAGAACAAACAACATAGATCCTGATCTGCAGGCACATCAGGATCTTTGCTTTTTTGCAGTCTGACTCAACTTATAAGTGAGTATATATGGTATTTGGATTCCATAAGAACTGCAGTTCATGACAAGTAAGAAACTTCTGCCTTGTGTACATGAACTGTCATTATATGAAGTCACAGTAAATATATAAATTTTTGTATCAGCAGGTTTTGTTGACTTGAAGCCTTATAATCACAGTTTTCTGCACTAGCTTTAATGCAGACTGATTATAATTGAAAAATCCATATTGGAAACATTAGTTTCAATAAATGTATAGATTTGCTAGATAGCAGTTTTTTTTAAAGTGAAAATCAATGGGATACTTTAAAGTCCGAATAGCATGAATGCTGTTTTAAAAATCGTTGTTATGTATGCATTGAGACTGAATGAGGGACACCACAGAGTTGTTCAGATTACGTTGGATAGTAATTGTTAGTATGCAAGCTCAAAAATTTTCACACTGCTCTCACAAGACCATCTGTGAACCCTGCAGTATTGAGCTATATTATGGTTTGTATGAACTTGATGGCTGGAGTTAGTATTTTTCTGTTCCTGGAGTCTATGTAAGTAAATGTTGGTATTATGTTGAATTGTATGGCATTTGCACTCGGTGATATCACTCATGTACATCAGTGATACATATTGATTCAGGTAACATTGTCCTGAAAACAGGTCAAATCTTGTCATATCAGAATTTTTTAGAATCTAATTACCATAATAGATCTCATTTTCATGGCTGTAGATGTGTAACAGTGTATGAAAATTGCCTTTACATGTACATTGGTAGCTGAAATTACAGTCCGTGAAACATTTATCATTTTACATATGAGATAAAATGTCAATACTTTATTGTTGTCCCATAGGAATCTGAAAGTATATTAGAAACATAAATATTTCATCAACATATTCGAAAGGGAGTTATAAGGACTTCGTATCTTCATTAATCAGTTATGGTGTTTTGATACCATCTAAATGTTTGTCTGTTTATATATAAATGTAGACCACTGAGAATGATGGACATTCTGATTTATGATTGTACTAAATATCTGTGTATTTAGAATCTTATAATTTCAACAGCTTAAATTGCAATTAAAGGCTGTCATTTTTTGGAGGTAAACATTTACTTTTTACTACTTGTTTGTACAATGAACTAATCAACTTAATGTGTTACTGTAGCTAGAGCTTTTGGAATCATGGCAAGAGCACATCTCTCTTGGTGCTTTATCACGCTTTATGGAAGTTCAATTACAATTTAGTTATAGTTTAGCTGCAAGATCCAAGTTGTTATCTGTCTGTGTTAGACACTAAATCATAATATTTTAGTTTAGTGTCATTAAATTCAGCGTATTTTTGTAACAGACTGTTTCCTGATCTATTTTATGATTCTAATTGCTGTAGATCAGTTTTGTTACATGCCATATATAATTATGTACAAGTCATGCCATATTTAATCATCTACAAGTCAGGTCCAACTGCAAACGTAGACCCTGATATTCCACAGCATAATGAACTAGCTGATCAGGGTCTATGTAATTCTGATTGGTCCTAGCAAACTTCAGTGACTTAGATCTGTTAGCATATTATGTGACAGCAGATCAGGGTGCTGATTGATCCTAGCAAACTGCATAGACCCAGATCTGATGGCACATTATGTGATGGCTAATTAGTCTGCATTTTGTAGTTGGATTGAACTTAAACTCAAGTATATAATTGTGCCTTGTTTAATACACTGGCAGTATGTGACAGTACAGACAATTTTGGTGTTGCATAATACACAGCTAGTATGTTGTGAACAGCACAGACACAATTCTGGTGTTGCATAATAATTAGCCAGTATGTTGTAAACAGCACAGACACAATTTTGGTGTCACATAATACACAGCCAGTATGTTGTGAACAACACAGACAAAAGTTTGATGTTGTAAAATGCACTGGCAAATCATGATTATGTTATTCATTCAACTTGTGTAGGCACAGATCTGAATGTGTATGATGCAACAGCAGTTTGGAGTCTTTTATCACAGGTTGTTTGAAGCATCTTATACTCTAATAAATACTATTGTCATAACTGTTAACTTAATAAATACAGTGTGAACTAAGTACAGCTGTTACTAGTGTTAACTTACTATAGTATAAAATAGGTACAGCTGTAACTAGTGTTAATAAATACAGTGTGAAATAAGTACAGCTGTCACTAGTGTTGTGTGTGTGTGTGCGTGCATGCGTGCGTGCGTGTGTGTGTGTGTGTTGGATTTTTAACATAGCTTTAACAGTTTTTCAGTCACATCGCTACGATGTCTGCAGTGTGGCAGTTTATAGTGATGTCTAGCACTGGGGTATCATGCTGCAGACATGTGGCTTGATGTCCCACCCAGTCACATTATCCTGACACCAGGCCGACCTGTCCTAACACTAACTTCTTAATGCTGAGCGCCAAGCGAGGCTGCTGTTAGTACCATTTTTTTAAGTCTTTGGTATGAGTCACTAGTGTTAACTTAATAAATATAGTGAACTAAGTACAGCTGTCACTAGTGTTAACTTAATATAGTATGAAATAGGAACAGCTGTCACTAGTGTTAATATAGTATGAAATAAGTACAGCTGGCACTAGTGTTAATATAGTATGAAATAAGTACAGCAGTCACTAGTGTTAATAAATACAGTGTGAAATAAGTACAGCTGGCACTAGTGTTAATATAGTATGAAATAAGTACAGCTGTCACTAGTGTTAATATAGTGTAAAATAAGTACAGCTGTCACTAGTCTTAACTTAATATAGTGTGAAATAAGTACAGCTTTCACTAGTGTTAACTTAAAATAGTGTGAAGTAAGTACGGCTGTCACTACTGTTAACTTAATACCATATGAAACAAGTACAGCTGTCACTAGTGTTAACTTTATATAGTGTGAAATAAGTACAATTGTCACTAGTGTTGGCTTAATATATATTGTTGTCTAAACTGTTAACTTCATAGATATGAAATACTTTTGTCAGAACTGTTGACTTCATAGATATGATATGAAATATTTTTGTCAAAACTGTTAACTTCATGAATATAGTATGAAAAAATACTGTCGTAACTGTTAACTTCATCAATATGATATGAAATACTGTTGTGAGAATTGCTAACTTCATCAGTATGGTATGAAATAAATACTGGTCAGAACTGTTAACATCCTAAATATGGTATGAATAAAATGTTGTCAGAATTGTTAACTTTATAAATATAGCATTGAATAAATGCAGTTGTCAGTCAGTACTTCATAGATATGATATGAAATAAGAACAATTGTTAGTACTGTTAACTTCATAAATATGGTATGAAACTTTGCAGACAATTTTTTTTAATTTCAGTTATCATAAATATGCATCAGATATCTTATGATTTTTATATCTATTTATGTTATGCTCCAGGGGACAATTATTCTATTCCAGTGCCTATTTGGCATTTACCCATGTGTACTTGCTCAAAACTTTGGTCTAACGGCAAAAGCAAAGGCCTTTATCTGTGATAATGTGATGGCAGATCAGGGTCTATGTTGTTTTTTCCCCACTGTTTAGTGATGGCATATCTGGGTCTATGCAGTTGCAATTTTATTAGACTTAAAAGCAAGTACTGTTATACTTGCTTATCAGACGAGTCCAGCTGCAAAATCCCAGATCTGCCATTGCATAATGTACTGGCAGATCTGGGTCTGTGCTGTAGTTAGGGGTAATGAGCAGAACAAATAATACAGACCATGATCTGCTGGCACATTATGCTACAGCAGATCAGACTCTTTGTTGTTTACAGTTTGACTCAACTTATAAGTGAGTAAGGATGGTATAAATAGTAACTATTTATGCTTGATGGCATGACTGTGTGGTCTCTGAATTATTACAGTATAACCTATCTTGAAAAACTACCCCTATTGCCAAAGCATCCAGGTTTCTGAAGATAGTTGGTCTCGTGATAGGCCATAACACTGTATAATCAATAAACATGTGAATTGAGAGTCTGGTCTCTCTAGACAGGTGATCTCTTATAGCAGTGGTCTTTCAAGTAGGCTTTGCTGTATTATTATTGTTAGTAGCAGTAGTAATAGTAGCATCATGTTATGAAAAAGTGTGGAGAAGGCCTTTTTATAACATGCTTGATGTATTCTTTCCGTGTTAAGTTATCTTTATATAATCTTGAGAGTTGAGTGATACTTTGGGAAACTTTGATCTCTTTGGGGCTGTAATAATTTGGATTATTTAGTTTTTCATGTATTTAAAGTCATTCCATTCTGTTCACACCAATTTGTGGCAGAACTTTGGAAAATTGAGCACTTGAGAAGGTGGTGTCATCAGCATAGAGATCTGTGGTTTTAACCTGGTTTTGTATTTAAAAGGATGGATCAATTCATAAAGATTAGAAATCAAAGGGACCTATTGTTGAACCCAGTGGAATAGAGTATTTTGCATGTTGATTGGAGAGTGCTTGTTATGTATATGTATAATTTTTAAAATTTTTATTCATGACTTTAAATTGTGGTGATTTTCTATGGCTGGATTTGGTGTATGTGGATAGGGTCTATTTTAAGATATTAAGAATGTAAAATTGCATAGGATCTATAAATAGATGCTTATGAACATGTCTGTAATTACTAATAATAAAATTATTAGGAAATATATTGAAAAGTTCCTGGCTTTTTTCCCATTGGACAGGTCAGTCAGGTGGTATTCTAGAAGAATTAAGTTAATTCCCATTGGATGGGTTAAATCATGTGAGTTCTTTTATGATGTTGGAGATTTGTGATTTGTCATGTAGGAGTAGTGACAATATGTGTTTTACCCTTAGTCTGTATATAAGTAGCTAAGGCTGCATCATTTTCTTATTCTTATTTCTTGTGTTCTTGCTGTAACATCAAGTCTGCAGATGTATTTTATGTTGTATTTTAGATATTATTTGAGAGGAAAGACATTCGTTTGGATTATTCAGTGGAAATAGAAAAGTGCTCTTTGGACAATAATGGTTTTTGGGAAGTATTGTGGAATATTTAAAGGAGTTTTGGACTTTAATAGAACTCTTTCAAAATTTTTTTGGATTCCATTGAGTTCCTCATAAATTTTCATTTTGTAATATTGATAATTAAATTGTTTGTTAAGTTTTAGAAAACTTACTGGTTTTGCTTCTTTCTGTTACTTAGTTTATGACCACAGAGCCATAACAGTGATTCATTCACAGTTGATTTCTCTGTATCTCTCATTAGATAAAACAAGACCACTTTTTAGTTGTGTCTCTCCAGTGGTAATGTTCAGATATATTGAGAAGAATTTCATGGTCCACTAGGTAGTTCAAAAACTTTTCTGAAATCTGCCTTGATGGTGCTTAATAGCTTACCTTTGTTTAGGGCTTGTAGCCATATTGTGTCATTGAACTTAAAGCCATCTTGCAAGAATGATTTCAATTTGTGAACTTTCTTTAAAAAATGTATGCATATCTATCTTATGCTCTCTGTCGATGAGTATAAAATTTACACAAATGTTTTCTGTGCTTTCTGTCAGTGAGTATACAATTTAATAGCAGCAACAACATACCAATTGCTGTTGTGCAGCTTGACATGTTTTCTTGCTGAAAAACCACTGTCCATTCAATGTGAATATATCCTCCCATAGAGCAGAAAATTGTCAGTATGATGCAATTGACTCATGCATCTGGACTGAGATATCCATAGCATGGTCATCTTTTTTCAAGGATGCCTTACTGTGTATAGAAGTTACCGGTATGCCTAGATTGTCACCAGAGAAAATGTGCTTGTAGTGAGCATTTGCCACATGAGTGGTCTCCCTTCTGCAGTTAACTTGAATCTTGGTGTTACACTATCTGTTCTGTAATTTAAATTCTGTGCCTGTAATATTTTTCCCCTTTGGAATTCAGATCTTTAAGGACATAAGAGTTACCTTGTGTATCCTACCCTATACATGGGTTTGTGTACACCCTCCTACTTTTAAATATGCAACTTAGTCATTGTATTTAGGAATAACAGTACAATCTGGCTAACTTTAAACAGCAGCAAGAGGCTAGTGTATTCCTCTGTATCAAAAAGATTATCACAAGATTGGCGATATCTTGTTATTGTTATTTCCTTCAGCAAATATTAAAAATGTCCATGGTCTTGCTCTTAACTGTTATTACACGTGTCTGCTTGGCTTCAAGATGCCCAATCTGGTTAGGTCCATTGCCGGAGGATATGACAGCTATTTCAGCAAGGAGTGTCTAATGGTCTTCAACAGATGTTGTAAACTGCTCCCTTGTAGCTGAGCCATCTGTCTGCCCTCCTGACTTCAACCTTCCACGTCATCTGTGGACCATACTGAACTGCTTTCGGACAGGAGAGGGTCATTGTGCAGTCAGCCTTGTTAAATGGGGCCAGGCCACTAACTCTTCCTGTTGCTGTGGAGCTCTTCAGACCATGTCACACATCATGAACAACTGTCCACTGATAAAGTTCCATGGTGGATTGCAGGCTCTGCACCTTGCTGATGATGATATTGTTAATATGGCTGAGCATGCACTGCACGATAATAATAATTACACATGTCTGCATTTTTGTCCTCAGTAAAAGGTTACAGTAAGAAAAAAAGGAAAAGGACAGGTTAAATGGGTCCTCAGTTGTTTACCTCATGTATACACAGGGGTGTACATTTCATGCACTGCATACAGCCAGGTGAGTGTATTTGTGACATTTAAATATGTTGTCATTTCATTTTTCAGAAAGCCAGGACAGTCTGTGCGTCACTGTGGCCACAAGAACAGTTCTCAGGACACTCAGTCAGACTGCAAATTGCAGATTATGTACTGTCTGAAACCTGGAATATGCTGATGCCAGCAGCACATTTGGGCAGAGGAAGAAACTATCCTCCCCTTCATTGTTCAGATTTTGGGGGTTTTCTCTCACAGACCCTCCAAGGCTTTGTGAGAGTCTTAGCTCTTCAGCTCTGAAGAACACTTCAGGGTCCCAGGAGATTATGGAACCAACTTCTTCAGCATCCTTTGAGAACCTTTTCAGAAAAAGGAGGGAATGAATGTTTGAAGAGTCGATCACCTCCCCTCAAAAGGGAGGAGATTTTGGATGCTCTTCATGTTCAGGGCAGTATGTTGCTCCCTTCCATTCAGGAGATGTTGCACTGCCGACCTCATATCCATGACAGTGTATTACACTTTTCCTAGGGAGGTGGTGCACTACACACATTCACAACAGCATGTTGCTCCCTCCCACTAGGGAGTTGGTGCACTGCACAAACCATGCCTACCACAGTCAGTTGTTCCCTCCCTATTGGATGTTAGTGTGCAGGACATCTAATGTCCAGGAAAGCATTTTGCTCAGTACCACATAGGATGTGGTGCACTGCTACCAATATTTTTGGGCTAGTATATGTCACACCCCTCAGAGTGGAAGGATCAACATAAGACCCTTTTTGAGTGATGAATCAGTTGAGGATGAGGTTTTCTCCTATTATCATTCAGTGGCCTCATGGTATGGGGATAGTTTACTGCCTGAGTACCCCCCTCTACCATCCCATCCTATGCAGGATTGGGAGCAGTGCTTACTGGGCTTAGACTAGGGAAGGGGATTGGATCAGTATCCCCCACTTCCATATTATCTCTTTTAATCTTATTAGATGTGGAGCCCTCCGCCTCAGAGTAATTGGTCCATTATGCCCCCTTGTGCTACTGAACCCAGAGAAGAGGTGATGCCATGGCTCATGGTTTTTTCCTCCCTCTACCTTGAGACTTATGTTCTCTGCCTCTAGTTACTGGGCACATTCCCATTAAACCTCCCCAGCTGGATACAGGTGCATCCCAAGTGGGTATCACAGCTGGAGCCTGGGCACACCTTCTCATTAAAACAACTGAATCGTTTGAGGAGGAAGTTGGGCTTCAGGCCCTCATAGCTTCTCATGCTGACCTCTTCTCAGCTACTTCATTTAATATGCTGAAGGAGGCAGCTTTGAATTCAGCCATGTTACAACGCATGCTGGAAGTTGTGGCCAAGACATCCTAGCAGTCACAATGGCCTGATCAGCAGAACTTTTACATATCTGCCATCACATTGCTCTGGACTCCTCAAAGGCGTTAAAATGAGAATATGATCTTGAGAAAATTTGTATGGAAATAATTTGCCTAGAAATGAGACTTAATGTCCAGATATTATTTGTATTAGGCTGTGTATGTAGACCACCAAATACTGACAATGCATGATATACTATATTTCAAAATAAGCTTGAAACTCTGTAAATAGAAAACAAAGAAGTCTGTTTAGTGGGTGACTTCAATTACAATTTGCTTATGACACCAATCAAAACTGGACTTAAACCATGAATTACCTGAATTATGAACAACTAATTCATGTGCCCACCAGGGTATTGGGTATATGAAACACTAATTGATCACGTCTGTACTAACAATGCTGACAATATAATATATGTTGCAGTTCCCCTTTTTTCCATATGTGATCATTATTTTATATGCTGTACATGAACGTTAAGTTAAAAAAGTTAAACTTATCATGACATATATATCAAGTATCAAATAATGAAAAGATTCAATTCACAAACATTCCCTAAAGAACTGAATGATATCTGTTGGTCAGTAATTGAATGTTTTGATGACCCATCAGATGCTTTTGACATCTGGATTGCTCTGTTTACTGACACCCTGAACACTCAAGCTGCTATTAATTTCAAGAGAGCAACAAAATCAACCAAACTGGATTACAGGTGATACATTGAATGCTGTTAAGACAAGGGATAGATTTCATAAATTAAAATATACAGACAGTTAAAAGATTATGGAGAAAGAGAGTCAAGTCAATGATTCAAAAAGCAAAGAAAACTTACTATTCAACAAAAGTATCTGATATAATAAAGAACCCTAGAAAACTCTGGAAAACCTTCAGTGACCTGAGAGGCAAATCTGTCAATAATCTGCCATTTACATGTATTAGTGATGAAAATGGTGATATTAAGCAAGAACCTCTTGAAATTGCAAATGCACTCAATGATTACTTTGTGAATATAAACAAAAAGCTTGTGGATCTCACAGCTCATAAAAATGATTCTCTGGTGATAAATCAAATCAGCATATTTCCTCAAAACTCAACAAAGAAGTGTGTTTCAAAATACCTAAAATAAGTCTTGAATTCATTTAAATGAATTAGACAAATTATGTCAGAACAACATACAGGTAAAATGCTAAATGCTAAATTCTTAAAACTCTAGTCTCAAGTGATTGTACCATCACTGATGTATATCTTCACTCTAAGAATTTCCATAGGTATTTTTCCAAACTGGCTACAACTGGCAAAAGTAACTCCAATGCATAAGAAGGGCCATTTTTCTGATATGAATAACTATAGACCTATATTAGTTTTATCATCACTTTCAAAGGTATTAGAAAGATATGTTTATAATGAATTTAGAAACTGTTGAATCTTTTAAGTTACTACATTCACAACAATCAAATGACATCATGCCAGACCACACTAACTAGAATGGTGGATGATTGGTTAACAGCAATAGATCAAGGTAGCCTTGTAGGCACAGTGTTTCTTGACCTTACAAAGGCTTTTGACCTTGTAAAACACAAAATCCTGCTGGAAGAGCTCAGCATATATCAAGTTAACCATGATAGCTTAATTTGGTTTCAAACCTATCTTGAAGGTAGACAATAACAAGTTTCTATTTTAAATAAACTTTCAGATAAGAAACTTATAAAGTCATGTGTTCCACAAGGATCAGTTCTTGGAACATTATTCTTTCTGCTATACATCACAGATTTACCCATCTATCATATCACATTCAGCTATCCACCACCAACATGTTTGCAGATGTTACGATATTATATAACATTGGATCAACAGGCCATGAAATTAGCACTAAATTAAATAAAGATTTGGTAAAAATAAATAACTGTTGTGAGGACAATGATTTGAAGGTAAATACAGCCAAATCAGAAGCCATGATCATAGGTAGTCAAGCAAGAGTAAAAGCTGTGAAAAATTGTTTCAAAGTAATGATACAAGGAATGGATGAACTGTAAAACCTGTTATATGCAACCTCTGCTATGAGTGACCACCTGTAATTCCTAACCACAATCGTAATGCACAGATCGATTTTATTATATAAATGCTTTTTGTGAGTGACCACCTGCTGAACGCAACCAGCGACTGCAATGTCTTGCCAAGATATGCATTTCAACAGTACTATGAATTACTGCATCACAAAAATAGGGATGTATAAATTCCAACCTTTATTTAATCCTTGTAACAATGATTGCCTATACCATTCTAAAAAAAAGGCTGGCTACCTATATCTGAAATTTTGTAGGTGTGCTTACAGGTAGGACCCAGTATCCCTATGACAAAATAACTGTACTTGAAAGCAAGCTGTATTTGCTTTTAATTCAGTGAAACCAAAAATCATTTTAAAAAAATACAGTTATTGCAATAAAATGAAACAAACATGGAGTCCTGAGAACATAAAAGAAAAAAGTGGGTGGGGGAAAAACTTCTTATATGAAATGCAGTGTGCTTTGTTTTAGCACCATTATCATTTTTTCAAAGCCAATCACTATATTCATTCCTTTCAAGCTGTGTTTTGTTAAAGTGACATGAACCCCGTATGTAGTGACGGCTCATGATTGATCAGTAATTTTGTTTTACTTGCTGGTCCTTTTAAAATAGCTGTGTCTGCCAGTAAATGAATATATGGTGTATTACCCTTAATGAAGTAAAAAAGAAGTACTCCTGGAGTATTCTAGGATGTTGTATAAGAGAGACCCACTCACACACAATTAGCAGATGGCTAGTTCCTCACTGTCCACTAAAACTTTGAATGTTGATATTTTTCAAAATACGGACAAGAAAGCAAACTAAATTCCTTAATATATGATTAAAATATTTTATTTGTTACCATTTTCACAAAATTCAAGTATATTCAAGGATACAGTCAATGTTTGGTCACAATTCAGCTTAAACATATTCAGGGACATGACAAGGGATTTCAAAACCCAAGGACATTCAAGAATGTTCAAGGTTTGTATGAATCCTGATGGGAGGATGTATTCACATTGAACAGAGGTGGTTTTCGGCATAAAAAAGGTAGAAAGCTACACAATAGCGATGGGTAAATATTGAATAGTTACAATTAATTTTACCTCCAACAACCTACATTTTCAAATTTTCAACATTTTAATATCATGACCATACACTGATGATCAGTTATGGTTATCTAAAACGGGTCAGCAACCTATGGCGCGCATGCCACAAGGTGGCATGTCAAGAGGTTTTGTGTGGCACATGAAGGGCAGTCAAAAATCTCTATTTTAACAGTGTTACTCTGTTACTGGTGGCACGAGCTCATTCATTTTGTAATTAATCTGGAAAAAAGTGGCACGCTATGTAAAATAGGTTGCTGACCCCTGATCTAAAACCACATGTAACAATGAACATTTTGCAACACGAACTTGATGCACACTTGTGGAAGTGTAAAAAAATTAAATCTATGTGCATTGAGGTTTACATTTTTGAACTTTTTGATTGTATAGATTTTATTGTTAGAATGGGATTTTTTGTCCATTTCTTGTGGTCACTCTGTAAAAGTGAATAAAAATCTGCAATATGATTCAGCAATGGTAGTATGCTGAGAATTTTATGAGCCTGATGAGTGATATTAGGTTGGAATCTGTCTGGTTTTGAACCTTTGAATCAATATTTTACAGGCTCTACATTTTGAAACCTATATGTGATTAGTGCTCAAGTCTTGATTCCATTTTATGAAAAGATTTTAATTTTCTGTTAGCTTGTGATTGAATGCTTCTTATATGGAGCAAGCTCAGAAACTGGGTCTCAAAACCCCTTTCAGCATTTGTTTTTTTTATCCCCAGCATTTTCTAAATAGGGACATGTGTGTGTTAAATTTAACCCATCTATCCTTCTGTCCATTCCACATTTATTTCTGCATAATAACTCTCTTAATTGTCTCCTATTTTTCCCATATGGGTTTGTGTCCATCTTAAGTCGTCCCATTGTATGAATGTTAACAATTGCTTATTATGATGTTCGAGTCTGTACACTAACTCCCATAATTATAAATTACTAAATTTCAAGAATTCATAGGTGGCTGAGTGGTCTAAAGTGCTCGCCTTTACCAACCACTGCCATCTCACCTCTGTCCATGTGGGCTCAAGTCTAAGGTTAGACCAATGTGGGTATGTGAGAAAACTTACCAGTAGTTTCCCATGGATTGGTGGTTCTTGCCATGGTTTTCCCATGTTCTTCCTCAACCAGTTGTACTGGCCACCATGTGTAGCCTATGCTGTTAAATCCAAAAAGAAAAACAACTTAATTTGAGGCACATTTCATACGCAGCTTATTATTGATAACATGTTGGCTGAATCTGATTGTCAGCAATTTACATTGTTCCCACACAGCGAGTTGCCTAATTATTACTGGATTTTATCTAAATTTGGGATGCTGGTTAATATTGATGAACCTCATTTGGATAAGTTCTGTTGTTGGTCTTCTACTATATCATGTAGTATAATTATAGCCACAACTGTCAGACCAACCCACATATTTCCATGCAAGAAGTCCCTTGATTATTAGATGCTTTGAAGCTAATTTGGATATGCTGCTTGATATTGAAGATATTTTGACCAAGTTCAACATCAGCAGTCGGTATTGTTGTTTGTCAAAGTAGTCAAACCGGATTGTCATACCCACCCACTTTTGTTTTGATACAAGTCTGTTTCTTGTTAATTGGTTTTCAACCAGATTTGGTATACAGTTTGACATTGATGAGATCTTGACTAAATTCATTTATCAAATTTCTCGTCATTGTTTAGCAGAGTTGTAGACCCTGATTTTACAACCCACCCAGTTTTCAGCATAATAAACCCCTTGACTTTTAACCAGATTTTGATATGTTGATTGATACTGATGAGATTCAACTAAATTTGATGTACTGATTGATACTGATGAGAGTCAACCAGATTTGATGTACTGATTGATATTGATAAGAGTCAACTAAATTTGATGTACTGGTTGATATTGATGATAGTCAACCAAATTTGATGTGCTGGTTGATATTGATGAGAGTCAACCAAATTTGATGTGCTGGTTGATATTGATGAGAGTCAACCAAATTTTTTGATGTGCTGGTTGATATTGATGATATTCAACCAAATTTGATATACACTGTAGTGATTAAATATTGATGAGATTCAACCAAATTTGATATAGTGATTAAATATTGATGAGATTCAACCAAATTTGATATAGTGATTAAGTATTGATGAGATTCAAACCAAATTTGATATACTTATTGATATTGATGAGATTCAACCAGATTTAATATAGTGATTAACTATTCATAAGATTCAACCAAATTTGATACTCTGATTAAATATTGATGAAATTTAAACAGATTTTATATACTGATTGATATTGATGAGATTCAACCAAATTTAATATACTGGTTGATATTGATGAGATTCAACCAAATTTGATATACTGATTGATACTGTTGAGACTCAGAGTTCAGTTGCTACCACACTGTGTTAGTGTTGAGCAGAGTTATAGCCCCTGATTATCAACACCTTCCCAATTTCATTTCAACAGAATAACCCTCAATTATTTTTGCATTTCAGCTAAACAATACTGTGCAACTTAATATTGATAAAACCTTGGCTGAGTTTGTCAGCTTTTTTAGATCATCATTTTTAGCAAAATTGTAGCCCCAGATTGTTGGGCCCATCCACTTTTGGTTTTTCTCTTAATTATTGGATATCAGCCAAATTTGGTATACAGCTTGAATATTGTCATAACACCTTGGTTGAATTTGATCCTTAGCATACTGCATTATCATATTTAGTGTAGCTATTATCACAAATTGTCAAACTCATCTACTTTCATTTCTGCACTGCAATGCCAATAATTTATATTCAGTAACATCCAAATTTGGTGTAGTGCCTATTTTCAAGAGATCTTGGCTGAGATTAAGTGGCAGTGTTCTGCATTTTTGAATGGAATTATATTTTGTTAAATGTCACCCACTTTCATTTCCATACAATAGCACCCTTATTTATTTGGGTGGGTGAGTGGTCTAAGGTGCTCGTCTTTACAGATGACTGACATCTCACATCTGTCCACAATTGTTTGGGCCACAGCTTGGCCATTATTGTGAGAAATCTTGCTAGGAGTGATTCCATTGGGTCACAGGTTCTTCCTGGGTGGTGGTTTCCATGCTTCTTCCTCCACCAAATATACTTACCACCATGTATAGCCTATCATGTGCTGAGACATTGCATCCAATCTACAAAACGGAGACACAAATCCTTGATTAGTATTTGACTTCAAACATATTTTATTGGTAGCTTGTTATCGATGAGGCCCCAACTGAGTTGACTGTCAGCATTCTACATCAGTCACTGCACCAGATTGACAGACCCACCCACTTTCATTGCCACACAACAAATCCATTGTTTATGATTGGATTTCAAGTAAATTTTGGTAGACTGCTTGATATTGATATGATGTTCTCTCAGGTTGATTTTCAGCAATCTACATCATCATTTTGTGGAGTTTTCATTCCAGGTTGTCAGACTCTTTAAATTTTATTTCTGAACAGTTACTCAATTTTAGTTGGATTTCAACCAGATTTGGAATGCAGATTAATTTTGATAATAAGACAACGTCTTAGTTCATTTGTCATTATTCTACTACCTTAGAAGAGTTATTGCCCCTGATCGTCAGATCCACCCAGTTTCTTTTATGTACATGAGTGAACCTCTTATTAGATTTCAAACAAATTTAGTAGGCAGCTTGATATATTAATGAAATTTCAGTGGAATTTGATCATATGTGATGCTTAGGCACATGTTCGGCATGCAGCACGATCTTTGATAGAGTTATGGCCCCTGATTTTTAGACTAGTCCAGTTTCCTTTCAGTGTAGTAACACCCTTTGTATGCAACTTTATGTTGACAATACCATAATTGAAATTGTTTTTGATTTTGCAGTATTCTATCTTATTATCATTTGACAGAGATGTGCCCAGGGATCCACCTACTGTTTCCATTCAATAATTCCTTCAATTACTATCTGATTTAAGGAAAATTTTATATGCATATTGATACAACATAAGTGGAATTGATATTAGCTTCCTCTGCCATTGTTTAGTGGAGTTAAATGGCTGCTTAATGTTGGATCTACATTTTACATGTAGCTGTACAGTGATTAAACTTTGCCTGATGTCCAAAGTAATAATAATAATAATAATAATAATAAGAAGAAGAAGAAGAAGAAGAAGAACTTTATTTAAACAGAGTAACACAGTTAGCTCAGAAGAACTAATCTACCTTGAGGCCATCATACAAAGGAATTTATTTATTTTAACTGCATCTCTGAAGCCACTGGATATGTTGGGTTTGGAAGAAGGAAATAGAGTGGGCATTTCTAATCTCAAAGTTCCAGAGTATTGGAAACTTTTTTGAATAATTCCTAATTGGTTTGGGAATTTGATACTGTTTGGTAGACATGGATCACAGGTGGGTAGTCACCATGAATGTCTTCCTATACAAAAGTACATAAATATTTTTTTTGCTGGTACTCAATCATCATAGCTACCTTACCCATTATTTTGCAAAACTACACTCCCCTACTTTCAATGTAAAGTGGAGGCATACATAACTGGAATTAGCTTATCTCCATTGTTTTGTCAGTGAGTGAGGACTCATTATCAACCTAATCTGGATGCACATTAATTTTGTCGCTGTTGTTGCTGACATATATCATTTAATAATTACACGTGTTGATACCACTCATGCCTTAATAACTGGACATCTCCTTTTGGACAAGTCATTTTTGTCTGCATGTCTTGATCCTAGTACATGGGAGCAAAGTGACTGCTAAAAATCAACCCAGAGCATTATGTTTGTCTTTGAACTTAGTACTGTATGTGCATAATGTATACCTGTAAAGTTATCTTTGTGGGTTAATCAGGTTCAGAAATGGATCTTAAATATGTTTTAAAGGTCACAACCATATTTGGACTGAAAAAACTCTGGAGTGGAGGGTTCCCACATAGGTAAAGGGAGCTAACTCAGCAAGCATGTACATTCATGTACACATAATGGGAACACTGTTTATAACATCATCAACGTGAGTAATAACCCAATGAAACTGACCCAATGATAATTTGTAAAGTGCTTAATACAAGTATTAACTCGAATAAGGTAATTACAGAAAAATTTATTTACAACATTCCTAGGTACCTACAAATTTCAAAATAGAAAAAAAAATGTCTTTCCCAAAAATGATAGGGCCAAATATATTTTGGTTTATTAATAGTGTATTTAAAATAAGAGGACATTAAACATTACAGACATTACAGTAATGGATGATTGTAGCATTAGTAGTCCACCTGTGCTTCCACTGAGTTTGCTGTCACTTGTACTCCCCAGTCATTTGCTTCAGAAAATCAATACTAACAGCCCATTATGAATAGGCATACACACACAAACACACACACACACTTGGCTAGAGTATGTGGCAGGAAGATGAATTTATACTGCTGCATTGCAAACAGTTCAAACACCACTGGATCAGAAATTCTAAGCTAGGTTGGTTTCAGAAGACACAAATAGATCATGAAATTATGGGACAAAATTTGTATTGTTTATTAAGATTCATATTGAAATGATGGCTCCAGTGACTGATGCTATTACAGTGATTTCAAACTAGTGAAAAAGGACAGGTTTTAGTGTCATTTATGGTTATTAACACATTTGGTGTCAGTTGTTACAGTTTTCATTTTCATTCAGACGGAATATTCAGTAGTGTCATGATGAATAATTGCATTATGTTCATTAATATCTGGATCTGAATTAAATATGCCACTTTATGCGGATGATTTTCAGTCTTTAAATGTTGATTTTCTTAAAAAAAGCAGTTCAATAAATGGAACATGTATCATTTTGCACAAGGGCATCAACACTGAAAATACCCGTTAATTTGTTAAAATGGCTCCCTATTGGAAAATGTTAAATGGAGATTCTACCATATTGCAAAGAGAAATATGTCTTTCCAAAATGAAATCTTTATGCAAAGCATCTAGAACAAATTTTCACTCAACATTAGGACTCTTTCTGACATTGCACATTGAATGGCAGTCGGAGATTAACATCAATGACAATACCAGGACTAGTATTAAAAGATGCAAAATGCAGTCAAAATAGCAATGTGACAAAGGAATGATAAGCAGGGATGATTTTGATGGCTAAATGACTCATCCCAGTTTCCAGCTGTTTATTTCATTCATCATGAAAAACATGTATAAATTCCCCAATATTGGATATGCTTGATGAGCATTTCATCTAGTTATTAGGAATTGGAATTGTGTTATTAGACCCATCTGTGATGTGCATGGTTTCATTTTGCTGGTTCATTGTCGGTCGTATTACTGTTGTATTTACACATGTATGTAACATACACCCACTGCACAAACAGCTGCATGCTGACCCGAATCTGCAGTCACAGAATATGCTGGCCGATTATGGACGGCTCTGTTTGCATGAAGTCATAAGTACCATATATATATATATATATATATATATATATATATATATATATATATATATATATATATATATATATATATATATATATATATATATTTCTATTTTAGCTCACTTGTACATAACAGAAAAGTGAGCTCATTGTATGGCCCTGTTTCCATCATCTGTTGTCCCATTCTTTGTTTGTCAGCAATTTCTTGTTGCCATGATGGAGTCCATATTTCTGTATTTCTGTTCTGATTTTAAGCAAACATGGAGTAGAGGCTTATAGAAAAGTTTGATAATCAGTCTTCCACAAGAGAGTGATAGCACTCTACAGTTTTGTATTTGGCTTAATTTAAAGAAAAATAATTTCCCAGGTTTTCCTAACTGGTTATATGGGCTATTTAAAAAAAGAGATGTATTTTTAGTATCATTAAATTTACTTTTAATTCCCTATATTTTGGTGTATGTTTGATGGGTGTAATTTAGGTTATACTCTGGAGTATATAGCTTGGCCTAAGTTCAGATGTGCACCTATCAAAAAACTGCTAGCTCCACTTGGTCATTTTCACTTCCTTGACTTCAGAGATAAATTAAAAAAAAAAAAAAAATTAGTATACACACCCATCTTTTCACAAGTTGCATGAAAATACTCTTTTTTTTCCAGTTCACTTGGTGATAAAGCCAAATGGTCTTATTGCACGGCCTGTCTCTGTCATCAACAATTACTTGTTGCCTTGCTTGAGTCCGTAATTCTGATCCGACTTAAATCAAACTTGGAATAGAGGCTTATAGAAGACTTTGATAATGAGGAAGTTGATCTTGTATCTGATTGGCTGACCTTATTATCACTCTGAAGGCTTCATATCTAATCCAGTTTTTTGATCAAACTTGGAACAGAGGCTTATGTCATCAGGCTCTTGGTCTAGTTAGATATTGATTGAGTTTCATGGACACCAGGAAGATAATGTTCCATCAGACTGGCTAAGTCTGGAGGCCATTTTTCTGATCCTGTTGGAATATATGCTTGTACATTCAAGATCTAGGAAGAATTCAGTACTGAGTCAGATGCCCATGTATTTGCCCATGTATTAATGAGGTTTCTTGCATCTGATTGGCTGAACTTGTTATTACTGTAGACCCCTATCTGAGGATTTGTTAATGAGTAAAATCAGTACATATTAAAGAGGTAATATTGCATCTGATTGGCTACTACCCTTTTACTACTCTAGAGGCCAAAATTCAGATCCAATTTTGATTAAACTTCAAATATATGCTTATATCATCAAGATCTTGGATGAGTTCAGTAATGAGTGAGATCCATGCATACAAATGATGTGTTTGCAGCTGATCAGCTGAGTTTGTGACATCTCTAGAAACCATATTTCTGATCTGATTTTGTTCAGCCTGGAAGTATGTTCTGACTTGGGGTTTTCTGATGTTTTCTGATTATGACTGAGATCCATGGCACTCATTGGTGGTACTCTACAGTTTCATATTTTGCTTTTAAAAAAAGAAATATAATTTCCCAGGTTTTTCTAGCTGGTTATACAAGCTGTTTAAAAAAGACGTAAATTTGCTTTTAATTCCCAGTATTTTGGTATATAATTGATGGATGTAATTAGTGGGTTATACTCTAACGTATACAGATTGGCCTTAGTTCAGACGTGCACCAATTGAAAAACTGTTAGCTCTGCTTGGTCATTTTCATTTCCTGGATTTCAGAGGCAAATCATAAAGAAAAGAGCCAATAACCTTTTTTTTTAAACTTGTTTTTGTGTAATTCATTCATTGCACTTTCAGAAGCAAGTACTGTCTAGTCTGGCAAAGACCTTTTTCCCTGTTTTAATAACTGCTATAGATAGTGTACTTTAGACTGATTTGGGCTGATTTTCTTAACACATGGGAGCAGCCACTTTGGTTTTTAACTGTGTGTGCTTAGCTCATGCTCAGTTTCCACAAACACAATGTCCAAACAAATTTCTGCTACAGTACATGAAAGGAACATCAATGAGGTGTGCTAACATTCTCTCCATTGCGCCTGATGGAAATGCAAACAATTTCACCTTACACCTGTCACTCTCTCAGAAGTTCAAAATATATGTGAGGGAGACTACCGCTAAAATGGAGAGCTCCCTTCATTGACAAAGGGAGCTAACTCAAAGTTTGTGCATGTACATGATGGTGATATTGTTATGACTTCATCAGTGTGCACTTATTTTGATGAAATTTTAAAAAATTTTAAATGTACAATGTAAATATTATATTAAATATATAAGCTGTTCACTGTTTGGTTTTGCATTTGAACAGTTATAGCATTTAAAACTTGATTTCACTGTATCACCCATTTTAGCTTAACTAAACATTAAATTATCCATATACCATGCAGTTTAATGGTTGCATGTATATACATTTGCATCTCAAATTTATTCCTTAAATTGTTACCATATATACTTGCTTCATAGGTTGAGTCCAACTGCAAATAAAATAGACCCTGAGCTGGTATCACATAATGCACTGACATACCAGGGTGTATGATGTTTGTTCTACTGATTACTCCACAAAATGCATTGGACTTAGATCTGCTAGCTCATTATAAAATGGCAGATCTGGGTCTGTACAGTTTGCAGTTGGACTTATAGGAGAGAATATATGGCGTTCATCGTTTTTTTGGTACTGATTGGATTTTAACATTCCAATGGTGGAAGATAGGTGATGTTTTACCAATAGGTCTCTAAAGTTAATTGATGAAATTATTTGGATCATGTTGCATGATTCACTTTAATAACCATGTTCTGATGTAGATGTTAAGATCTACGCTATGCGCTTACATTTTTGTTTTTTATATTTGCATAAATTGAACTAGATTAAAACTCCTTATAATAAACACAACACTGACTATATAATAAACAATGTTATCATGCATGCTGATCTGGGTCTTTGAAGTTTGCAGTTGGACTTGACTTAATTTTTGAGTATATAAACATATTAAAGTTAAGCATCCAAATCAGACTGGTATTTCTTTGATTTTAGAATGTTCTTAAATAAATACATTTTTCCCAAATCAAAATGCAGATTAGCAATGCCCTGAGTTCCTAAACATTTCATGTAATATTCAGTGAACATGCTTTTCACTGGTGGTACTTCAGTAACAAAAATAGATCTTGTATGACAGGTGGAAAGCAAATATTATATTAAGTGATTATAAAAATCAAACTATCAAGCCTCGAACATATGCACAACCATATGTGAACACATAAACATATATAAAATATAAAATATCTTCCTGCACTGAAAAATTCAACTGTGAAAAAGATGCAAAAGTACAGAAAAGCTGGAGGTATTTATATTATTAGAACTTTTGACTGCTCAGGTGGCTTAGTGGTTAGAACACCCACCTCGGATGCGGGAGGTCGTGGGTTTTGAACCCTGGCTGAGTCATACCAAAGACTTGTGAAAATGGTACTAACAGCTGCCTCACTTGGTGCTTAGCATTAAGAGGTTAGTGTTACGACTGGTCAGCATGGTGTCAGGATAATATGACTGGATGGGGCATGATGCTACATGTCTGTGGCATGATGCCTAGTGCTAGATATCACTATAAACTGCCTTACTGCAGACATCAAAGCGATATGACTGGAAAATTGTTAAAACTATGTTAAAAATCCAAATCACACACACACACACACATTACTAGAACTATTCAATTGTCTTAAGATTTCATCCATTTGAGGCACTGACTACCAAAAGAAGAAATGCTAGGAGCCTGCGTTATGTTGCTGGGAATGTTGTACCATTCCAGTGGACCAGTATATTGAAAACTTCTTGTAAACAATTCCTTCTTTGGCCTTGATATAAAGCAATTTTTACTTCTAATGGACCTTAAATTTGGTGTACCATCAGCATCTCTTTGATGAAAGATATTGCTTAGGTAGGCAGGAATGGCTTTTCTGGATACTTTATACAATACATTAGACCTGATTAACATAACTGATTTATATGTATTCTCCAGTTCATTTGCTTCATGGAGTGACCATGGAATACTCTAAATCATCAAACAATACAAGCTTTCTACTTTTATATGAATAGAAAACACTTGTAATGTGAGAAAATTCATTTAGTCCGAAGCTTTTTCCTAAAGATATCTACTTTAACCTCTTTATATCAACCAGATGTCATTAACAATCAATAAAAATTTCAGGCCTGTTATCACTTGGATGTTAGCTAATCAGGAAACCACTGATTTCTGTGTTAGCATAGCTTTTAATTTAGCTTTGCATCATGCTGTCATTGTCTCTGAAGACCATCACCATGATTATTGAGATTTTCACCTAGGAAATGTGTCAACATCATTTTGTTTTATGAGAAAAATATGAAATGTAATGTTTCTGATTTTCATGATTCTTGTTTACAAAATATACTTTAATTTCACATCTGCCTGTGGAAGCAGATATATTTCTTAGATGTCATATGCATAAATACAAATCTAATGTTAAACCAGAAATTTGATTACATAAATACTCATATTTTGAGAAATATAGGTTTGAAGATGCTTTTCTAAAAAAAAAAATATTGTTTTATCTGTATTTGAAATGTTGCACAAAGTCCACCATTTTTTATGACAGGTTTAAAAGAGGCTAGTTTCTTTAAGGGTTGCAGAATGTTGGATTTATTGGAATGCAGTTTAGGTCAGTTTTATCTTTGGAGGTGCAGAAAGGACAGTTTTGTCTGAGAAGATATGGGGTTCACACTATCAGAGGGTTGATACAGGGCCAGTTTGAATCATGGGTTGCAGGAGGGCCATTTTCGTGTGAGGTTTACTTTGGTCAGGTTTGTAGGGTTGTCCAAAGCTTAGTTTTATCTGAATGATTTCAGAGGGTCAGCATGTGGACTTGCAGATAGGCCAGTTTCTTCTTGCATGTTGTAGTGGTTGCAAAGAAGTCAGTTTTGATTCTACATCTGTGCCATTTGTCAGGGTGTATTCTGATGTGATGCTGTCTGACCAATCGAGGTGAACTGATGCACATCTGCCATTCATCAATATGATACATTATTCTTCAGTATGACACATTATTGATACACATATCAACTTGATGATCTTTCAGTGTTTAGAAAGTCTCAGTGGTAGGGTGGTGCTGTTTTTTTATATGTTGACAGATTGGTTATATTTCTAGTATGCATATTACAGACAGACATAGATTTATAATTTTTTCATGTAACATTCTCATCCTTAATAAGAGAAAATAAACAAAATACTTCCAAATAGACTACCTGTTAGGTGTCAACAAGTTTTATTCAACCATTTCAGGCTGCTTCATTTGTTCAAGTGCAGGATTTATCATGGTCACCAGTCCCTTTGTTTAGCATCGTGGGAATGCATTTAAAACATTTTATTACAAATTTAATGTCTTCACTAAAATTTGGAAGGTGTTGTGGTGTTTTTAAAAAATGAAAGAAATAGTGGAAACTCCTCATGTAAGGAAAATCTTATGTAAAACAAGTCCGAGTCTGGAAGCAGAGATGACTAACAACCAGATCGTTCACATTCTACTTCCTGCAGATGTCAACAACTGCTGGGACATGGGCACACGTTTTTGTTAGTGAAAAAGGAAACTATTGAGAACACCAGCTCCCATCTACAAATTAACAAGGTGACTTTGACTCGTTCAGTTTGGAATCAGCCTCCTTGCCGATTCCATGCTAATTTTGTAAAATCCCATTGCTGATGACATGTCAGTGTAAAAGGAGACATTTTAAACTTGTTCCCCCTGTATGATATCAGTACTTTATGGATCATTTTGCGTGAAGTTTCTGTGTTGCTTTGTATCAGTTTAGATCAAATCTGGACGTAATACTTCAGGTGACTGTCATGTTGTAAATATGCTGTGGTCCTAATTATGGTTATTGTTTTACTCTGGACATGAACAAACAATAACCACCAATTAGAATTTAATGTAACATATTTCACTGCAGACACACCAGAAGTGTAGCCCTAATATTTAACACAACTTGACAAGATGTGAAGCAATAATTGAAACTTTGTGTAAAAGGGTTATTAAATGATCAATAAAGTACTTTAATCATAAATGGTGAACAAATCCTGAATGTCTTCATTATGTTTATGTAGATTATCAGTGGCTGAGCCTACTGATGCATGGAATTGAGGGGTGGGTGGGGGGCAGATTTAAAACACTGAGTTAGTCATCTTCTGTTTGCTAATTTGTAGAAGGCAAGCAGGTCATGTCAATAGTTTTTTCTTTGTTACTGACATAAATATGTGCATGTTGCTGCTATGGCTGTCTCAGATCAAGTCTCTGTTTAAAGAATCAAAAAGGAAAAGCACTATTTATTATTTAATACTGCTGATGATTAAAGTAACTTGTATTGGGTAAGTGTCATTTTGTAATGATTCTTCACCTGTTGTATGAAGTATTGTACTGAAAAAAAATTGATACATCAATATTGAAAAAATATTGTTACATCGATATATTGATTAATTGTTTCACCCTTCTGTCCAAGAACTTTTACTTTTCTGCATGATGACTTTAATTCTATAGTATTTATATTCACCAGACTTGCATTTGGGTTAATGAAGAAGCCCATTGGTTTGGGGTCAAAAGGTGAAAGGTTAAGGTCACAGATTAAAGAAAACTGGAACATTAGTTTTATATCATGTACCTGGACCAAACTTGTACTTGAGGTAAGGAAGAAGCTTATTGACTTGGGATAAAGACATAAATAGTCAAGGCAAATGTGACTGAATGAAGAAAAAAAAAATGATGTCTGCACTAGAGTTAGTTTTACATGGATGAAACACAGACTGCTCCAGTGGCCTAGTGGTTAGAACATCCACCTCAGATGTGGGAGGTCGCGGGTTTGAACCCCGGCCAAGTCATGACAAAGACTTATTAAAAAATGGTACTAACAGCTGCCTCTCTAGGCACTCAGCATTAGGAGGTTAGTGCTAGGACTGATCCACCTGGTGTCAGGATAAAGTGACTGGGTGGGACGTGATGCTACATGTCTGCAGCATGATGACCCAGTGCTAGACATCAGTATAAACTGCCACACTGCAGACATCATAGCAATATGACTCAGATTGTAAAAACTATGTTAAAAATCCAAATCACACACACACAAGGATGAAACATTGTTGGTGATTTGCATGTTAAGTAAAAAAGAAGCCCGTTGATATTGGGATCAAAGAGTCGAAGTCTGGGTCATTGTAATTGAAATTTGTTGAAAGATTTCAGTTTTGTGACAGTGTGAACCACTTTTTAGGTGCAGAAAGTGATAGTAATAGCTACATTGTCATATACAACACTTAAATTGTTCCTGTTAATGACTGACAGCAATTTAGATGTGCCCATCATGAATTTAGCAGAGGCATATCATTTTTTGGCACTTTATCCCTACATCCATGATACATGTCCTGCAGTTCTTGTGTGTGCAATTTCTGCATCTTTGCATAGGCTATAGAAATTTGTCAGATATAATTGACATGTGCATCTGATTCTGTCCTGGCATTCTGATGTGTAAATTTCCAGAGTTATGCCCCATTTTTGTGTCTAAGGTATACACTCTCTGTGACAATTTTTATGTGTGTAACTACTGTTCCCATGGATTATTATGCATTGTCCTGAAATGTGACAAACATTAATGACATGAGACCAGCATGTGAATATCATGATGTTATCATGCTCAGGTGCTTTTGTCCAGACTTTGTTTTCAAACATTGATTGATAATAAATTTGTTTAGCTTTTTTTCAGTCATACTTGATATTTTATACCTCCATGCTTTCTATTGTGCTTGGTTTCTCATAGCCTTGAATCAGTCTCATGTATGTTTCCATGGCAGCTGATACTTCATTGGTATGCCAATTAGGTTGGATTTCATACATTACCCTGTGTCGATTTCATACATTACCCTGTGTCGATTTCATACATTGCCCTGTATCGATTTCATACATTACCCTGTGTTGATTTCATACATTACCCTGTGTCGATTTCATACATTACCCTGTGTCGATTTCATACATTACCCTGTGTCTTTCCAGTGGTGCATGTTTAGAGACTATCCATAAATAAGTCAAAATCCCCAAAGCTTCATCTACATCCTACAAATTTTGGATTTTATTCCATATAACTTTATTTAGGTCATCAAGAAATTGTTCTTCATTAAAATTTTTGAACATCTGTAAGTTATATTTTTGTGGGTGTTGTTCCTAGTTGTCTTACATTCTACCTTTCTTGTCAGAAAATTATGCTAGTGGTCACTTAGACCAATATTTTAACATTTGCCACATTGTCTGGTAGGTGAGTGTAAATGTGATCAATTAATGTGCTTGATATTTATGTTACCCTTGTGCCTTGTGGGTCATTTACAAGCTGAACAAGGCATAGTAATTCAGTATTACATCCAGTTGTTTCTTATCTGAGAACTGAGTAAGTCGTTATTACATGAACTAGTATATATTATGTTTCTTTCTCCTGGGCAAGAAACCGCTCTGGTGGCCTAATGGTTAGAGCATCCACTTTGGATGTGGGAGGTCAATGATTCAAACTCTGTCTGGTGAATCAACACATTGTTTAATATACAATTTACCCAGTTCTTTTGTTAACTTTTTTTTAGCAGAGCCATAATCAATATAAAATCAACCATAATGTAGGAAAGAATTTTATAAAAGGCCTAAGAATAGTCCTGTTTATCAGAGATGTGGAGAAAGGTTGCATGTCACATTTTTGATACTTTATTTTTATTCTTAATATTGGAGATTCTAAGTTTTCAAATTTAAGAGGCCCTGCTT
This sequence comes from Megalonaias nervosa, assembly GCA_016617855.1. NCBI lineage: Eukaryota > Metazoa > Mollusca > Bivalvia > Unionida > Unionidae > Megalonaias > Megalonaias nervosa. Next base: position 110,948 of record JAECUM010000580.1, read on the forward strand.
TAAAAAAAATTAACTTTTGGGCAGTTCTTGCATATTAATGGTAGTTAACATGATTGAAGCATTTTGATTCATGTTCTTCAATTTATTATAGAGCTGAAACATTCAAATCAGATGAAATTATTCAATAGAAAATTGGTATTTAAATATTTGTTTATTTATGTAGCAAGTTTGGCAGCATTCTGTACACAAAAAAAATGAGTGAAATGTAAGAAAATGCAAATTTCAATTAGTTTACAACTGATGAACTTCAAAGCTGCTAAATCACATGAAAGTAAACAAAACCTCACACAAAATAATCATCATATTTTGAATAGATATGTTGCTCGCAAACATTTTATTCATTGTTATTCAGGCACTCTTGAAAAGATAATAAAGCAAGTAGAAAAGGAATACTTACATTGCTCACAACCTTTATATTCATTGTCATTCAGGCTCACTTGAAAAGATAATGCAGCAAGTAGATAAGAAATAGTTATGTTGGTGACAACCTTTATATTAATTTTAATTCAGGCCATCTTGAAAAGATAATGCAGCAAGTAGATCAGGAATAGTTATGTTGCTGACAACCTTTTTATTCATTGTCATTCAGGTACTCTTGAAAAGGTAATATAGCAAGTAGATAAGGAAGAGTTACATTGCTGACAACCTTTCTATTCATTGTTATTCAGGCGCTCTTGTAAAGATAATACAGCAAGTAGATAAGGAACATGGGTAAAATAAGGGCTATATCAAAGACAATAAAACCTTTATGTTTCATTCAATATATCAGTATTTTATCAAATTAAATTGACCACATGCCCGTGTAATATTCATTGTGATCAAAACACTTTCCATGTAATTTTTAGTACTACTGGTTTTAGAATAGAAGAGCTTGTGTGATGGCCTGCTGTCTGCCATCTATCCAGCTGTTAGCTGAAGTTTGTTATCATTACTCCAAAATCAACTACTTGGAGGATTGCCATGAAACTTTACACACATTCATCCCAATAATCTGGTTGGTCCTAAATGAAAATCGTGCTGCTTGGACAGCCAGTAAGGCTGCCACTGTGGCCATCTTGAAAATCTTTTCATTGCTACTTCTCCTGAATGGGTGGCCATAGTCTGTTTGGTCCTAAGTGAAAATGGTGCAGATATTTCATTCAAATGGCCACCACAGCAGCCATCTTGAATATCTTGTCATTACCACTCCTAGATGGAAAGTCATATCATGGAGTTTTCACCAGATGGATGTCTAGTTGGTTCTCAATGAAATTGGTGTCACATCCAATGTCGCAGACACAGCAGATATCTTGAAAACCATCTTTCTGCTACATCTTCTGAATGAATGGTCATATCAACATGGTTTTTTTCACTAAAAGACATCCTCTAATGTCTAGTAGGTCTTAAATGAAAATGGAGCTGATGTTCAGTATAGCTGTCATGGCAGACATCTTGAAAATTTTGTTATTGCTACACCTTCTGAAAGGAAAGTCTTATTAAAATGGGATTTTCACTAGTAGACTTTCTATGATATCTAGCTGGGTTCAAATTAGAACACATATAGTGCTGATCTAAACTCTGTAATGTCCACCATTATTGCTACTCCATCTAGATGGTCATATTGACATGGGTTTTTACTAGTTGGTTCTAAACAAAAATGGTATCGATCTGACAGACAATAAAGCCGCCATGGTAGCATTTTGAAAACCTTGATATTGCTGCTACTTCTGAATCAATGGGGTTGTCACCTAAAGACTTCAAATGATGTCTGGTACTGGTTCTAAATGAATATGGGGCCAATCTTACATCCAGCTGGCTGCCATTTTGAACCTTTAGTTACTTGCTCAAAAATATCAGAAATGGTTGCAACACTCTGCGGATTAAAAGAAGAAATATCTTGAAAATCTGGAATCCTTTTTGCCAGTAGAGTTTCAGTTTCTTTCAGCGACTCTTGTTTTCAGACAGTTACTGCATTTAACTGGGCAAGGAATCAGGAGTTATTGCCCTTTGTTACCCATACTGGTAGTTTGCCTTAAGTACCAAAGAAATCTTTATGGTTTCTGGTCACAAAGACTGAAGGTTAGACAGGGAAAATAACACTTAGTCATGTGATTTTTAGCCTGCCCCTCCCCTCCTCCCCACCCTTAGCGGTTTATTCAAAACCCCCCAAAATGTGATTTAAATAGATTTAGATAACTGAGTTCACCATGGATGGGGTTAGGGTCAGTCTATACCAAATTAGACCATGAAGATATTATTTGATTTGATAGTTTTATTAACATTGAGGAATATTGTATCTATATACGTTGAATGGATTATATAATTATAAAATTTGGTTTCATCTGTATTCCATGATAAATCCATAGATTAAAAGCTTCTGCAATGAAATGCTTTTTTAAAACTCCTCTAGAAACTATTTAACTTTTAAAGTTGGACAAATTAATTCATATTTGTCGACAAAAATTGATTACAAATCGGATTTATTTGATTCCTATCATCTTTTTGTATTGTGTATTTGAAAACTGATGAATAGTGTGAAGTTTTGGAGACCTCCATTAAACTATCGCGTTGCCATAGCAATTATGAGTACATTCAGTAGTATGATATATTTCAGCACCTTGTCTAATTTGCACAGATGATGTTAAAGCTTAACAGTTCAAGTCAATCAGACAGCAAACCATGCTATCTTAATCATCAGACAAATGTTCTTGTCAGATTCATGAAAGGTGACTATAAATCATACAGGTCATTGAGAAATAGTGAAATGTTTTTCAAAAAACTCATCAATAGATGTTCTGGAGATTAAGAATGTATATATTTGATACTTTTCGCAAGCTGAGCTATGATAATTAACTTCACCTGTGATTATTACATATATTGATTTTTCTATTACCAGCATTTTCATGTTCAAGGGTGATTTTTGTAATAGCTAAATATGTACAGTACTACACTGAACAGACACTTTGACATCATCCATCTATCATCTGATATATATATATGTATGTTGTTTGTCTCTGCAGTCATTAATTACCATATTTATCCAGTGGTAAGTCCAGCTAGCATTCTTTTACAAAATTTACTAGGTATATCATCACTATTGAGCCCACTCTAGCTCTGCTTGTCAAATACCAGAAGATTTTATGTGATGATCTGTCATCTTTCCATTAGCACTGGATTGTCATTCATACTCCTGCATGACTCAGATTTCCATAACATTTTGCATGCTCATTCATCTCAAGGTTTAATGTGTCCTTAATAAAAATGGTGTGCATCGAACATCAAGCATTGGCAACATAGTGGCCATCTTTAAATTATTGCTGTCATTACATCTTTTGAGCAGGTGGTTGTATTGAAAAACATGCTGTTTTCACTTCAAAGGTGTTGTTGGTCCATTAAATTGAAAACAGTGCTAATCTGACATCCAGTTTGGCCACCATAGTAACCATCTTGAAAACCTTAATGTTGCCACTTTTGAATGGATGTATGTTTTGACTGCAGGTTTCAGTTAAAGATTTCTTAAAATATTTACTTGGTCCTCAAAAAAAGTGGTGCTGACCTACAATGTGGTCATCTTGAAAATATTGTTTTCACAATTTCTCTTGAACAGATGGTTGTAATAACACTGGGTTTACACTGAAAAACATCCTATTTTATGTAGTTGGTCTTATAAAAAAAATGGTGCTGATCAGAGCTCCAGTATTGCTACCAAGGTATCTCTCGTGAAATTCTTATTATTGCCACCTCTTTTACATGAATGGTCATATAGGAATGGGGTTTCACTAAAGACTTCTTGAGATCTTGTTGTTCCTGAATGAAAATGGTGATGTTCAGACCCCTACCATGCTGGCTGTAGTGGGCATATTGAAAATCCAATCACTACTTCACTTAAAGCGATAGTTATATTGACATGGAATTTTTACTAAAATGTGTCACATATATATTGTTGTTCATAATCAAAAATGATGCTAATGTGACATCTGAAAATGTGAAAATGTAAAAATGTGAAAATGTGGTTTTACTTTGCCTGAATGGATGGTCATGCTGGTATGAAAAAAAAAATGCAGCCAAAAAACTATTTCTTATTTGCAATATATAGTTGTACATATTTTTAAAAAATTATACTGATCCAGACTCCAAAATGGTTGTCTTGCTGGCAAATCTGAAAATATTCAGATGGTTAGTTCTTTAGAATGGTTGGTCATACTGACACATTTTTGCCAAAACACTAGCAGTGTATAGCTATTTGCACATGAAAATGGTTCTCAATGGACTATGACCATCAATCACATTAGTGGCTAGTTAAAAATTTTGTTTGCTCCTCTTGAAATAAATTCACCCGGCACTTACTTACTGGTGGCACTTTGTTTTTTTATTTACTTAAACACTTAAACCATTTTTAAATGTAAATTTATGGTGTACAGTTCTAGGTTTGCTTATTTTTCACAGACATACTAAAAATGTGTAAAGAAATTTGTATGCCTTCAGATTATGTGGAACCTGATTTTAAGTATTTTGTATATGTTGTATGATGTCAAGTTAAGTCAATATAAACTCTGCTATCAATTCAAGTTCCATATGTTCTGTCATGTTTGAAATGATGATACTCTGTGAAAAGGGGCCCCGAGTGGCCGAGTGGTCTAAAGCACTTGCCGTTCCGGACCATTGCCATCTCACCTCTGTCTGCGCTGGTTCGAGTCTCGGGCTCGGCCAATGTGGGTACATGAGAAAGCTTGCCAGTAGTTTCTCATGGGTCAGTGGTTCTTTCCGGGGTTTTCTTGGGTTCTTCCTCCACCATTGATACTGGCCGCCATGTATAGCCTATCTTGTGCTGAAAAATAGCATTAAACACTACAACAACAACTCTGTGAAAACATTTGCTGTAATCAAATGCACCTTGAATTAGTTGATAAGCTCAGTCTGATGCATTCAGATTAACAGGATTAACATCTTCATAATTAAGACTCCTTAAGATTCCATCTAGTAGCATAAGTTTGCATATTGCAGGTTTGCAGTGTTCACAAAATACCCGATAGAATTTCACAAAAATGCAGTTGTTTTCAAATAAGAGAGGAAAAGACCCAGTTTATTACATTCTTATCTAGAGCTCTGGTGGAGAGATCTAACCACAAACTTATTCATGCTTTTGTGAAGGAGTTTGAAAATCAACCCTACTTGACACTGAAGCCATGGTAATTATTGCTGATTACTTTTTTGTACTTTAATGAACTTATGACACTTGACACTTTCATGGTTGCCAAAAATGGGGATGAGTGAGGTGTGTGTGTGTAGAGAAACCCAACCTGGCCGGTGTTCAGTTAAAAATGCCTGGAGTCCTATTTAAACAGAGATGTTTATCCCTACCGGCTGTAGAGCATGTAATTGGTATATCCATCTTCCCAATAAAAGGTATTCTCATTTCTTCTGACGACAGGATGTGTAGAAGAGCTGGACAGGAATGCTGATGCACTTTTGTGAAGACTCATTGGCCTGTCAGTGGTTTTGAGGTCTATCAGATTGGTTTCCCACAGAGGGTCACCTTTACTTCCGATAGCATATAAACTTAAGGAAGATGATGACTGAATGGATGTGGTCTAGTCACCACAAGTCCCTGACCAGTTTTGTTACTATTGTAAATACTGCTCCAGTGGTCTAAGTGGTTAGAGCTTCCGCCTCAGATGCAGAAGGTTGAGGGTTTGAACCCCAGTCGAGTCATATTAAAGACATAAAAAACGGTACTAGCAGCTGTCTTGCTTGGTACTTAGCATTAAGAGGTTAGTGTTAGGACTGGTCCGCCTGGTGTCAGGATAATGTGACCGGGTGATGCTACATATCTATGGCATGATGCCCCAGTGCTAGACATCACTATCAACTGCCACACTGCAGACATCGTAGCGATATGACTGGAAAATTGTTAAAACTATGTTAAAAATCAAAATCACACACACATACGCACAAACACACACATACACACACACACACTATTGTAACTCAGAGGGAATTGTTCTGGTTGATTCATTTGTTCAGCTGATCAGTTGAACAAATGAATCAACCAGAATGATTCCCTCTTATGAGTTACAATATAATGAAACCTGTCAGAAACAGGGGATGACTAGACCTCCCCAGTAGATGGGAGGGAAAACCTTCACATCAATTCTGTCATCTTCTGGCCAGGTATTCAGACTTGGTACCTGGCAGCTTTCGTTACCTGTCCATCCTTAGTTTTTTATTTAATGGCAGTTGTTGGTTTACACTGGGTTTGTGTTTGATGTTCATGATATTATATATTCTGCATGACAACTTCAGAGGAATGTTTATTCTTTCCTTAAAGCAGGTTTTCACATTGAATATAGCATCAAGAGGAACAGGCAGACCTGAAGCAGATGAGAATTGCTTATAGAACACATTATACATCAGACTGCTATACTGATAAGGATGATACAATTTTATTATACTTTTTTTTATCTTTGGTGACACAATTTTATTTAAATTATATTTTTTTTACCTTTGAAAAACATGTTTGTTACAGAATCTTTGATTGGTAACATTGTATTCTTGTTTTAAAAAGACCCCACAGTTTCAAGTTTGTAGGCCACCATTCTGTTCTTAGGCATTTTTGAGCATAGAAAAGCATCCCATGCACACGTTCACGCAGTTGAGTCAGCAGGCACATATTTATTGATTTTTGTTCATGTACATTTATATAGCAGTAGGAAACAATGTCACAACAATCCTTATGAAGTTTTACCTAAATTTGTCAGGTATTTTCAACATGGACATGTCTTATGTTCTGAATCCTGTCATAATAAGATACAAAGACATAAAGCTAATGAACAATTGAAAAATTAAACTAGACTTACCAAGTCAAAGTTTGATTGTAATTTCATGAACCCCATAAGTTCCTTAGTGATCACATGAGATGACATTGGTCACGTGGTTGATCAGTCTTGAGAGCAGAAAGAAAACGGAAGCCTCAATATTTTTTATTGGGCAGGAATATGAAGGGTGGGCATTTGATCACTAAGGCACTAATGGGGTTCATGAAATTACAATCAAACTTCGACTTGGTAAGTCTAGTTTAATTTATCGATTTCACTTCCCCTATAAGTGCCTTGTGATCCCATGAGATTTCAGAGAGAGGCTTCCCATTTATGGAATAGATTAACAACAAAAAGGAAAAGAAGAAGAAAACTTTTATGTGTTGGTAGTAAACCAGATATACCAAAACTACAATGTACATTAGATGACCATTATGAAATTCTGGATGTTGACAAGACCTTTGCACTGAATTCAGTTGTGTCTGTAACAGGCTTGTCAAAGATGTGCCTGAAAATACAGGTACTAACGCAAGCAGCTGCCTTCAAGATTGTACCCAATCGTATGCCTTTAGCATGTCAGGCCACAGAAACAGATGAGCCCTTGTACTGTGAGCCTGAAAACTGATGTATCAATACCCAAGTCCCTCATAACAGTCTTTTCCCATACTGATATTGTGTCTTTTGCAACTTTTTTATGGGAAGATTGTGTGCTGATGAATAATTGTGTTTCAGAATTTCGCAAATTTGGTCTGTTACAAATAACACTTTAAACAAGCCACAATATATGGATAAGAGTAAAAAACAAAGGGTTCCACATGGTTCCCTGGTTTACATTGTTTCTGCAATGAAGGAATGTCTAATTGTACCTATCTACACCAATTTCAATGCTATTTGTCTGCATAAGGTGAAAAGTCACAAAATTTGGGAAAATACCGGCAACACTTTGCCTCTGCAAAGGTGCAACCCAATTTGCTGAAATTACTGCTTCCGAAATGCCAAAAAACAAAAACTGCAACATTTTTGTGCAGAAATCATAAATTACGCTGTAATATTTGACATTTTCTTCTTGTACATGTTGCTCCCAACTAGATTATCTTCCATTGCAACCTTGTCCTGATCAACCACGTGACCAATGTCATCTCATGGGATCTGACCAATGTCATCTCATGGGATCATGAGGCACTTATGGGGGAAGTGAAATCTTAAGTTGAGCTGGGTTCACAGTGCACATTTTAATGGCAGTTAGCTGTTTAGTAAGATTAACAGGAAATTATGAGGAAAGGTTGAGTTTCTAATTGTTTTGATTAAACTGCATTGTTTTGGTAAACCTGATCACCATGCTTAGAAATTTTGGTAAACATTGTAGTCTAAGTAAGAAAGTTCTGGGTGGCACAGAATTCTACCTTAGTTTCTGCATCTTGTTGGCAGTCTGTTTCATTTTGTAATGCTTCTGGGATAAAAATAACTGCTTGAAGGCTCAACTGTTGGTAAAAGGTTTGGAAAAATGCATTTGTTCCCTCTTGTTCTTTACTCACTTAGTCTTTAAAAAGTTCATCATAGATCATTTATGTTGTAACTCAGCATAACTTGACAACTCTTCCACATAATTCATTGCCATTTTTGGTAAGGTGATTCCTGCCTTATGCATGTATCTTTTAAAAGTTTCATCAGTTCAGCTCCATTTATGACAGAGTTATGGCCCTTTTTTCCATTAATTGTGGATCTTCGGAATAACATTCTTCATTTACCAGCATTGCTCAGGAACCATTCAACATATCTTAAATGTAATTAGTTGTGAACCTTGCCTAATAGATGCAGATTGGAACTTAAAGGCTTTTGTCTCTTCAACTTGAGTTTTGATTTTATTTTATCTGCCTTCTTCATCAGTTTCATAAACTGACTTGGAATATTAAGTTGGTGGTAACTGGCATAGCTCAGGAACCAATCAAGACATCATAATGCAGTTTGGTTTGCTTTTTTAAGGTGTGTCATCTTTTCAGCTCCATATTTGTCAAAATTATTGGCCATGGAGATCAAACCTCCATTTTTTTAATCTTTTTACCTCCTGCAGTGCTACATAGACTGTCAGTGTTCTTTCGTCAGACATAAATACCTGAGAGCTGTTGTGTGTTTCATACTCTTATTCTGTTACTTTGATCAAAGATGGTCAAATATTTTTCCCCTCCTGTCGATAAAACGTACAGAATTGTGAGACAAGGACTGCAAATGATGCTTTTATTTGAAGCCTACTGCCTAGCTTCAGGACTGCAAATCTGGTTTAATATCATTGTAACCATATGTATTTTTTTCCAGCTTGCTGTCCAAGACTAGGGCCCTTAGTGTTCTCTGTGTCAGATTTATTGGGCCCTAGACATTTGTTCAAAAATGTATGTCGTGATGTTCTAGAAGTTCCTGTAATGCCTGTCTCACATGTTTATGTATCCTGGAGAATGAAGTTAATCTTTTGCTTTAAATTTTTTTATTTTTACTGTTGCATTGCATTATGTAAGCATGGCATGAGTGTGAGGCCAAAAGAAATCTTTGTTTCCTATTGTACTGTTTTTGAAATTAAGGTAGGTATTTTTTTTAAAACATTATACAGTATATGTTTTATAATGATTATGATCTAAAATACTAAGCACTTCAAGTACTGGGCTAAACGAGCTTAATTAGTCACAAATCAATTTTTGGAATTTTTTTAAAAAATTTACCCTTGGGAAAAAAGTGCTAGTGTTGACAGTGAAAACCAGGGATGGTTGGCTGACCGGAGAAACATATTTAGGTGGGTGGGGCCTGATATAACAGTAATATTTCAAGTATTGGAGGTGATGTCAACCATGTTAAGGTTTTGATTTAAAGTTTCTGAAAGTCATACATCTTCCATGTACCTTCTGCATTAGTTTCTGCATTCAAGTCAAACTCTTTGATAATACCGTTATAGATTTTGCCATGATATGCTACTAGTTTTATCTTGCCTATCTCAACAGTTTAAACATTGATATGAACAATGTTATCTGTTTATGTTACAGATTTTGAAAGTCATGTTATCTTCTATATTTTTCACAGTGTCCAATGGAATTTGGTATGTCACTACAGATATAGTTTTCTCTGTGTCCAATGGAAAATTTGGTATGTCACTACAGATATATTTTGGATATCATCAGAATTCCTCTCTTGCCTGTCTCACCTGCTTAAGCAGAAAGCATTTTGGGTCATCAGCATGTTAAATTTTGTGTTACAATGGTTGAAAGTCACATATTTTCCACATCAGTTGCTGTATTCAACTGAAAATTTAGGATAATATAATTGGGGTCTAAAGATGATATGTGAGGGAGTTCCTGTCTTGCCTGTCTCATTTACCATAATCATTTTTGAAACAAAATATTAAGATTCTGTATACAAGGTTATAAAAATCAATTACAGGGGTTATGCTGACAAGCATAACTGACATATTAGGTCACACTGGACATGTTTTAGGTGAATTTTCATCTGACAATGACCTATTGAAAAATGAAAAAATGGGAATAATTTTACATTAAAGATACAAATAAAAACTAACGATTTTTGTGGAAAGCATTTTTATGAGATTTTCACTGAGGTATTCAGGGTAATTCTTGATAAACTAGTGGCTTTTATACTGAATGGACACTGCCACCAACCCCTCTTTTTTACATTCGTTATTGACAGCAAAGAGCTATTTTGAATATTTTCCTGTGACAAGGCAGCTAAAAATATCAGTATGTTCCTTATGCATGATTAAAGTTGACTATACCGCAACAAATTAGCATCATTCTCATCACCCCTCAACCGTCTAAATTTTTAGATATTTACCTCTGTAGCAGACATAAAATATGTAAACCAAGTTGGTTGTTCATTTGCAGCCCAAGTTACGCATTTGATCTCCAATGCCAGTCTAACTGTGATGGGCAGGCACCAGACAAACCTACCCATTTTCAAGCCTAACTCAAAGTAAATATAAACCACATTACAGATTTAGCTTCTGTGTGAATTTATGAACACTAGGCTTATGATAATTAGGTTCATGCCTTCTACCTTAAAAATTAGGGAGGTGTCAAAATACAAAACTCTCCAGTGAGGCCATAGGGAGGTGTCAAAATACGAAACTATCCAGTATGACCATAGGTTAGATGCAAGGTAATCTTGATTTATGCAAAACTTGCTGTGTGACAAAAGTGAACAAAGCAAGCATAATGTCATGGTTATAGTGGACTTGCCTAATACTTGGGAGACAGCAAGCATAATGTCATGGTTATAGTGGACTTGCCTAATACTTGGGAGACAGATCAAGCTCACAACCATGTAGAGGCAGATGATTATTTTTAGGATTTGAAATTATACCATAGCAAGTAGCAAGTTGAGATTGACTTCCTGTTCTGTGCTTTTTGCTACTTTGTAAAAAAATCGGATCTCTTTTTTTTTCATTAACTTTCATAGTGACTTGCTGATTGGTTGGAAATTCTTACAACTTCCCATTTGATGCTTTCAGACTTGTGAAAAAAACAATAGCTACCCGTAAATACACTTTGCTACCAGATTTTTAAGTAGACTGCTACTTGCTAATGTTTCCTTGATACAATTTTATCACACCTTTATGTTGTTGCTCATGTTTGCTGTGCTAAAAAGCACAAGGGTCAGCCCAGATAAAACACTCGTGCAGTAATACTTCTCATATGAGGCCATTACTTCTGCATTGTAGAGGTGACCTTATAAATAGATTGACCTCTTTTGAGTGGGAAAGAAGGGTTCATATGTGCAATTTTGGTGTTGAGCAATTGGTTTTATAAAACAGGTGGCCTCTCTTGAGAGGAACAGATTGCTACAAATAAACTATTTTAGTACTGGGCAAGATGGCCTCTGATTGGGGATTGGTGGCCTTTTTTGAGAGGGACCATTTATAAAAGTGGGACCACTGTATTAGTCGCTTCTTATACTCAAAAGTGTGAAAACTTAATGTTGAAATATATATTATTAGATGGGAGAAGCTGGATTAGGTTTCATTTTCAATAAAACAATAACAAACATTTGAATGGAAAATGCTTGTGACAACTCCCCACTTGGGATAATACTTCATTGGGATGGGATGAAGCTTAACTGAATTAGTTGGGGCATCACACACTGGGGGAAAATTTGATTTTTATGACATGACAACTACATGTACTTGGAATTTCCCTGGAGTTCACAGTGGCTGAATGTTTTAATGGATAATTGTCAACTTCTTGAAATGACATAGCATTAAAGATGAGTTATATATGGGGCTGGTTGGCATGATGCCATCCCTTTAAAATACAGAATTATCTGACCCAAATATTGTGCTATAGATTGCCTTTGACAAATATTAATCACTTTTATAAATGAGGTGGTGTAACCAGGGCTGATAGAGGAGCCATAGCTGCACCAACTTTCTTAACAAAATAACAACATATTTGACATAATACTTGCAATTGTCTTGAAAAAATATTATCTGGATGAATTTCATGAGGTTCATGCTCGTCATAGCAAGGGTACACCATTATGATATCATAAATAATGTCTCTATCATGTGTACTTACTATATACATATTGAAAGAGTTAGCTCCCATTGTCTTAGTATCTCACCACTTTGGAATTGCCTTTCCCAGTATGGTTTTGGTGACTATAGCTTTAGATTGATCTCAGTGACTGATTTATTCCAGTAAGTAAAGTAGTACGGAGACATTAAACAGACATAGTGGTATATGTTCCATAAACATCATGATGTTCTAGGCTGGTTGTCATTACAGCTGTTTAAGTGACACAAGATAGGCTGGAATTGAGAAATGTGCACTCAGTAAGGGAAATAATTTTGCAAGTTTTGATTATAAAGATTAGGATGTGCATTAAGGCATGTGTGAGATGTGCATTAAGGCATGTGTGAGATGTACATTGAGGCATGTGTGAGATGTGCATTAAGGCATGTGTGAGATCTGCATTGAGGCATGTGAAATGTGCATTGAGGCATGTGTGAGATGTGCATTGAGGCATGTGTGAGATGTGCATTGAGGAATGTGTGAGATGAGCATCAAGGCATGTGTGAGATGTGCATTGAGGCATGTGTGAGATGTACATTAAGGCATGTGTGAGATTTGCATTGAGGCATGTGAGATGTGCATTGAGGCATGTGAGATGTGCATTGAGGCATGTGTGAGATGTGCATCAATGCATGTGTGAGATGTGCATCAATGCATGTGTGAGATGGGCATTGAGGCATGTGTGAGATGTGCATCAAGGCATGTGTGAGATGTGCATTAAGGCATGCATGAGTATCATGTAAACTTTGGTGTATGGATTTACTGATGGATTCCACAATTGTTTTATTGAATTCCACTTTCCTTAAAAGGAGCTGCCAAAATTTAAAATCATTCTGACACCCATGCATTACATTGACCTTTTGGTACAAAAGTTAGTTTGAATTCACAATGCAAAATAGGATACCTGGTCAGTTAGGGAACCTGGTAACTTAGTTGGTATAGACTCACTTGTAGTCCAAGGGTCACAGGCATGATAACTGCACTGGCCAGCTGGAGTTGGCTGCATTGATGCAAATTGCTACAGAAAAGCTATTTTAGGATTGGGCAAGATGGCCTCTGATTGGGGATTGGTAGTCTTTTTTGAGAGGGACCATTCATTAAAGTGGCACCACTGTATTAGTCACTATTTTATACTTAAAAGTATATGTACTTCAGGTTAAAAAATATATTATTAGATGGAAGAGGCTTGATTAGCATTCAGGTTGAATAAAACAATAATGAAAAATTGAATAGAAAATGCTTTTGACAACTCCCTAATTGGGATAGTATCTAATTAGGATGGGATGAAGCTTGATAACTGCCTCGGCCAGCTGGGGTTGGCTGCAATGATGCACCCTTTGGGAAAGGTGCTTAGCTGTCTTCTCTTTGGTAAGATGTAGCCAGTAGCGTGTTCAAAGTGCCGATGAATCCAACCCAAAAAGAACCTGGAAAGTTAGCTTTCATGAAACTTCTGCTTAGAAGATTATAGAGATAGAATAATAGACATAATTGGATGCTGTTTGGTAGGTGAATTGTCTATTACATGTAGATAAAGCATTTTAAAGGTTTCATCTGTTTGTATTCCATTTTGATAGTGTTCTTGTCTTTTTGTCCTCATATTTTATGACCTCCACTACATCAGATTTTATTTCCTGCATGGCTTAAAATCCATTCAAGATATTCTTATACATTTTGGTGTGTACACAGCCTCATCATCCTAGATGTAATATGTCTTGTCAGTGCCATTTTGGATTGAGTTATAGCCCTTGACAGTACACTTCATATCATAAGAAGGATATGTTCTCTTGAACCAGCAAAGCTCTGCAACACTTAACATTATTTTTTAGAAGAGTTATGGCCCCTGACTGCTCACCTGCCTAACTGCATTCCACAGCATAGCTTTACTGAGGAATATTGCATTTCAGTCAAAGTTATTATGCAGTTTATGCACAACAAAAACACAGAATTGTATGAGGAAAGAGTTAATATAATGCGTTGTAAGAAAATAAAGGATACATGGGTAAAAACATTCATTCTCTCTCTCTCACTCACTCTCTCATTCTCAGAAAGAGGCCACTATTCATTATTACCAATATCCTTCAACATCAAACTGCATTAAGTACAGTTACATCAATACTTAAATAAAATATTTGGCTCTCTCTTGGGGGGCTACTCATGGGCTAGAAACTGAACGTACAAGACTCAGATGATTCCCAATCTGTGCCAGGCTAATCCCAGCATTACAGTGTATTCTGGATTGATCCCAGCTCAAGTAGAATTGGTGCTAGGCTAATCCCAGCTCAGTATAAAAGACTGATTCCCAATCTGTGCCAGGCTAATCCCAGTGTTACAGTGTATTCTGGACTGATCCCAGCTCAAGTAGAATTGGTGCTAGGCTAATCCCAGCTCAGTATAAAAGACTGATTCCCAATCTGTGCCAGGCTGATCCCAGCATTACAGTGTATTCTGGACTGATCCCAGCTCAAGTAGAATCAGTGCTAGGCTGATCCCAGCTCAAGTAGAATCAGTGCTAGGCTGATCCCAGCATTCGAGTATATTCTGATCCCAGCATAATAGTACATTCTGGACTGATCCCATCTTCAAGTAAATCTATGCCAGGCTGATCCCAGCATTATAGTGTATTCTGGGCTGATCCCAGCTCAAGTATAATTGGTTCTAGGCTGATCCAAGCATTAAAGTGTATTCTGGGCTGATCCCAGCTTCAGGAGACTGTGCTAGGCTGATCACAGCTCAAATAAAATCTGTGCTAGGCCGATCCCAGCATTAAAGTGTATTCTGGACTGATCCCAGCTTAAGTAAGCTATGTGCTAAGCTGATCCCAGCATACTAGTGTATTCTGGGCTGATCCCATCTTAACTAATTCTATGCTAGGCTGATCTTGCATGAGAGTGTATTCTGGGTTGATCCCAGATTAGTGGAATAGAGCTAAGCTGATTTTAGCATGAAATAAGTATTATTTTTTTCCAATTTAAAACTAAAAGAAATGTATTAAACAGGCATGGACTTTATGTTATTAGTATAGCATACAAGTATTAGATTGGGGAAAATGCCAAAATGAATTTGATATTAAAATATATCGAATGAGAGCCCCCAAGAGGATGCTTGTTTGAATGTGAAAATCAATTTGGAAAGAATGGGGTGTCTGAAGCACATCACATTAAATGTATGTACATAAATGTTCCTGAGCAGAAGAAGTCGGTTAGGGTGAACTCTGATGTAGTGTGTATAACATGACGATGACCATCATCCTAAAGTCTTAATTAAATGATCCTCTATACCAACTGCAGCTGCAATAGGCTGATAAATCAGCCCCTTGTCTGTGATGATATTGATTTTAGAGTTAGGGGCTGATATCACCTATTCATTAAAAGCTGCAATTATCTGCAGCCAATTTTGGCTGCATGCATCAGTGTACATTTTATAACTTGCTGGTATTTCTCATGGCTGTGGAACTACTGTTGGCTGAAGGGTTATTTTAGTGACATGTACATTATATTTCTGGAGCAAATACTATGTTTACTGACTTGTAAATCCACATGGAATATCACAACCATCTGTCATGTGGCCATTTTGAAGTTAGCTCTATTTATGGCTGTTACCAATTACTGGTATGTGTCTAAAGTGTACACAGGTTTATTCTGGAAAGATTTGTATGCAGCAAAATTGCACATTTGAATGAACAGGTGACATCAGACCCACATATAGTCAATCAGTATCAACGCAGATTTGGGGGGGGGGGGTTGGGGTTGATTTATCGAACTACAGCTGCATTTGTGGCTGCTCCAATATGAAAAGAATGACCAGAAAAATTTTGCTCATCATAGCCCAGGAAAATAAGATTATCAGTAAGAAAAGAGGTATAACTCTGTGTGTGTGTGTGTGATTATATTTTGAATGTAGCTTTAAGTTTTAGTTAAGATTATCATGTTAATATTGATGAGACCTTGAGATGTTGGATTTCCAGCATTCCAGATCATCATTTAGATGAGTTATATCCCCTGAATGCCCATCTTGTCCAAACTTTGGTTTACCAAAAACAAGTTCTGTTCTTTTTCGTCCTGCTGAGTAAATTGTAGAAAACAGGGTCCTTTATATGCACCCATCATTACTAGCTCTTCAATGTGCAGTAGTTTATTCCTTGTTCATATTTTAGGGATTTTTTTTTTGCTTTGAGCCTTACCCATGCACAATGGACCAAGCTTTCTTTTTATTACACCATATTGGCAAGGGTATCCATGCTTTATGGACACATTATAGCTTTAATACAGTAAAAAAATCAACAGTTCCAGACTTATCATTATTATTTTATTGTATTATTATTTTTTCACAAATTTCAATCTAACTGTGTAAAAAGGACAATTTTACCTTGTCACAAAAGGATACCAGCTGTTAACCCCTGGCCGAGTCATACCAAAGACTTATAAAAATGGTACTAGCAGCTGCCTCGCTTGGTGTTCAGCATTAAGAGGTTAGTGTTAGGGCTGGTCAGCCTGGTGTCAGGATGATGTGACTGGGTGGGACATGTTGACAGATGTCTGTGGCATGATGCCCCAGTGCTAGACATCACTATAAACTGCCACACTGCAGACATTGTAGTGATATGACTAAAACCGTTAAAGCTACATTCAAAATCTAATCACGCACACAGAGTTATGCCTCTTTTCTTGTTGGCAGCCTTATTGATAGATTCACATGTTGATACACTATAATTTCCCTGTTACTGTGAATTTGAAAATTTATTTTCAAATACGATCTATCAAACTTGGTTTGAATGAGGAGTCAGGAATGTGCATTCATCCAGAAATATACTGTACATTTTAAAATTAAACATATAGACTTATTTTTTATTTTGTTTTAGGTTGTATTCACTTGTATTCTATTTGCGTTTACCAGCTGTGAAATGAACTTTCTTTTACATTGGTTGAGCTGTAAAAAGGGGGGGGGGCATTTTTTTATACCGTATGTACTCATTTATAAGTTGCATCCAACTGCAAACAACATAGACCCTGATCTGCCATTTCAAGATGTTTGTTCTACTGATATTTGCTATCAAACTGCATAGCTATGGCAAATCTGAGTCTGTATGTTAGCAGGGGGACTTGACTTATAATTAAGTATAAACAGTATACCTCTATCCCTCCTATAAATTTCAAGATACAGGGATTTATCAAATTTAAGGAGACACTGGTAGTTTATTCTATAGAGAATGTCCCCCGGATTTGCTCAAGGTGCAACACTGCTGGACTAATTATACAATATTTGGATACTCAGTTTACAAACCAGAATAAACTGCTTATTACTGATAGGGGCCTCGTGTGGCCGAGTGGTCAGTGGCACTTGCTTTTACAGATCACTGGCATCTCACCTCTGTCTGCGTGGGATCGAATCTCAAACATGGCTAACGTGCATGTGAGCTCACATTAAGGGTTTGTGATTTTTCCAGGATTTCTGCACCATATATACAGGCCAACATGTATAGCCTATCATATGCTGAAAAATGGCTACAAACCCAAAACAACAGCAACAACAATATTACTGATAGTCTAAAAAGAAAGTCTGGAGAAGGAACAGCTTGTTACTGATAGATAAAAGGGAAAAATATGGAGTACAGGTAGGGAGAAGGAACATTCACAATCAAGATAAGAGAAACAGAAAACATTTGCTTGAAAGACTTAATTATGAATAATTAATTAGGAATAGTGATGAGATTAACAAAATTCACTTTAATTGCTGAATTAAGAACAGAACAGTGATCAGACTTGTAAATTTAATTTACCTGTAACTTCTTAATTAGGAACAAAACAATGGTCAATTAGTAAAATTGCTTAAGAAAGAATAGAACAATGGTTAGATTAGCAAAATTTATATCTTAGGCTTTTTTTAATTTACACATGTATCTGTTTATTCTTGCTACAAAAATACCAGAAAGCTCTCATATGTACTTATTTTCCATGATTTTTGTTGGTATTTAATGGCTTTTTCAAACACAGCAGTGGCTATATCAAACTAAATAAACGGGAACCAAGAGCCATTTCCAGTGTCACTGAGGCAGCTGACCTGGGCTGTCCAGGTTAGGTATCCTTAGATTACAAGTCTGATGGTCTACATAATGAACTACTGTTTTTTTCTTGTTTTTTTTTAAACATATGTAAACTTACTAACAGCTTTTAGAGCCTTTGGATGCTTTTCAGCTCCAGAAATGATGCTTTCTCATCCAGAGTTGGTTGGGGGGTTTTTTTCCCAGGGACTCCATTGTTATATATCATAAAAATGCATAATATAACTGGTTAGGACTCGTCAAATAATCAATGTAAAAGTAAAGAAAGAAATTAAAGTACGTTTGCATTGTTGACGGCTGTGGTTGCAATTTGAAACTTAAAGGTGTAGAGTGAATTTATTTCCAGTGCATAATGGAAGGGAAAACAACATAGAAGGAATGTTACTGACACTTTGAACTAATTGTGTAAATCAATGATATTTATATGTGTAAATTGTTTTGCAGGAAATGCATGAACTAAAATTAACATAACCAGCAAATTAAATGTGTTCTGGTGATTTTACTAATTTTGAAATAGGATCTGGATGCTATTGATGCAGTTGGAATATGATATGAATATTTTACTAACATTTTAGGATAATCAAGTCTGACTTGCAAAATTCATACATTGCATATTTTCTCTTTACATGCAAGGATATTTTTACATTGTTACTTAGTTTTGGCTTAAAGTTGAGTTTTGATATTTTAACCAAGACAAAAACTTTTACCTACATTGTGTGTAACTTGACAGGTGTGGACTTCCAATTTTTCTTCATTTAATTTGTGTGTTTGGAAGAGCCAGTTCTACTGGCATGCTTCATTAATTATTTACGGGTACAAATGTACACATTAGCAGGTCATCAGCTGGATCAATTGCCATTGACGTCTGCTCCCTGGTGAATTCTAACATTTTATCACTAGCAGACTGAGTGTCTTTACTCACATTTACCAGCAATGTTAGGATGGTTGGAACAGCAAAATTTATGTATGTTATGCACTCTTCATTTGGATCTGGATTTCATTGTTTTACCATTGGCAAATTCTCCAATACACATTACCTTAGCATCCATGTGTACCTAACCATGAAAACTTTAATATTTGCAGAAAGTGGAATAAATAATGAATGAGATGTGATGTCCACAATCAACAATTTATTCTCCTTTCTAAATACTGGCTCATATTTAATGAGTAAGTTTTAATCTTAAAATGTTTGCTTCCCTTGGAAAATTTGATGGTATTTGTTTATTGTTGATGGACCATAATGAAGTTTGGATGATGATGAAGATGAACTCTTTTTGCTGATATGTGCATTATGGGTAGAAGGTTGTTGGAGTCTATGAGTAAATACATCACAAGTCTAGTTTCATTTTGTGGAAGCTCTGATAACTCTTCTGCAGAGAAGGAAGAAAAAGCCATTGCTGCCATAAAGAAGGAACCAATACCTGTGGATCAGTTTCTTCAGAGGCTACGACAAAAGAAGCTGGACAAATATCTCAACTTCGAAATCAGAGTGAGTAGCTTCTTTCTGATTTTTTAATTAATTTTTTTAAAAATAAAATCTCGTAATATCATCATTCATGTTTCCATCTTTGTTGTCATCATGTTTAGCAGCAGCAGCAGCAACAATGTCACTGCCATCAGCAAGCATAGCTTGCACTGTCACTTCAGTATAGCCATGAATGTCTAATGCATTCATGTCAGAATTTAATTATTCTTTTAAAAAGTCATAGATTAATGTGACTTCTGCACGTTTTGCATTGATTTTCTTTAGCTTTTTTTTCTCAAGCCTATTCATATTGAAATAATCTGGTCAACCTTTACAATTTCATCTTTGCAAAAGTTACAAAATAAATTAAAATTCAGGTCTAAGCTGACATTCAGGAGAATGGATATAAATAGCACAATCATGTCAATTTATGATCCATAACATGTGTTGCATGGTAAAAACAATAAGTTTTGTATTAAGTCTAGAGCTTTTAAGCAGTGCTTTACAATTTTCTAGAAAAGAGTGGTTTGAAAATGTTTCAGAAAGAACTTAAGGATTGACCATTGAAATTTTGAAAGAGCAGGGAGATGTGTGGGGTTGGGGACCTAGACCTTTTTTGGGGGAAGAAAAATTTCCAGCCCCCTAATAGCTTGAAAAAATTCTTGCTCTGGTTTTAAGAACAAGAAAATTATACCCATTATATTAGTTAGAGGAAATCTTGAGGTAAAAAAAAAAAAAAAGATTTTTTTTTCTGGTTGAAAAGAAAATTCCATGTCCCCTCTTCCCCAATTGCTGAAAATTAAAAGATCTGTCCCTTATCCTGTCCAGACCAGGATATGTCAGCTATCATAGCATGTCTCCTGGCAAGACATGACTTAATTTGACTGAGCATGATATAAGCTTTCATATGTGCCATTAAACACCAGTTGGTCAATTAATCACCTTGGTAACGGAATCTAGGTATATTCAACATACTTTTATAAATATTGAGCTAAACAAAATGAGTGGCACAGATTACATTAACAAGTATTGGAGACTTGGTTTAAAAATGATTTGACACATTTATTGTACATGTAGGACCCTGATGTCTCAGACTTATCATGGTATGCATTAAAAATTGTACATAGTGTCTGATTTAGAAAACATTTATGGCAGTCATAAAAATGATCAATGTATTCAGTGACTGGCCACCTTATATCATGGTGAGTCTGCTCACCTGATTCTGAAGTAAGGCTGGCCACCTCGTACTGAGGTAAGACTGGCCACCTTATACTGAGGTAAGACTGGCCACCTTATATACTTAGGTATGACTGGCTACATTATACTGAGGTAAGACTGGCCACATTATACTGAGGTAAGACTGGCCACCTTATACTGAGGTAAGACTGGCCACCTTATACTGAGGTAAGTTCCAGTATAACTGTCATAATAGTGTATAAAAAAATAAACAAAATATTTAATTATGTGAAACCACCTTGTACAGCATTCCCTCACTTATAAGGATTTTCATTTTAACACTCAGTGATAAAGTGAGTATGGTGATGGATCTCATTTCATTATATAATAGTAAAATTATATGCATCATGTACTTCATTATTACACTATGAGCAGTGGTAGCTCAGTTGGCAGAGTGTTGGACTTATAGTTCAAGGGTTGTGGGTTAGATACTCACCCAGTCTAGACTGGATTGGATGCCTCTGTGTTCTTGAGAAAGGCACATAGATCCTTTTTCCTCAGTATGATGTAGCTAATAATGTGTTAAATGAGCCATTAAAACCACCAGAAACATCATGATAAGGAGACCTTACTATAGGGCAATATACTCTATGGCTTCTGTAGACAGCATCACAATGAGAACACTGTATCATATACCTCATTATAAGGCAGTCTCCTATGAACAGCGCTATAATGAGGGAGTACTGTAGTTGGTATTCAGTTACGAACTAAACTTAAGTCAAATAAATAGCAAAAATTAAAAAATTTACTCAG
Organism: Megalonaias nervosa; assembly: GCA_016617855.1. Classification (NCBI taxonomy): domain Eukaryota; kingdom Metazoa; phylum Mollusca; class Bivalvia; order Unionida; family Unionidae; genus Megalonaias; species Megalonaias nervosa. Next base: position 132,821 of record JAECUM010000580.1, read on the forward strand.
TTTAATGGAATCCAAGATTGTACCTTCACTGTACAAGGGAAAGTGGTATACAGGGAGGCCATATGGTTAGGGTCTACTGTATTTGTAAATTAAAAAATAATCACCAGTTGTGAATTAATTATAAATGGGTTTTCACTGTATGTAAACAAAAACAATAAGTAAACTTTGCAGACTTTTGATATGCCCACCATTAGGCTAAGCATACTATATTTTGTCTGTCCTTCTGTCTGTCTGTTACCACTTTGGTTTCTGCACAGAGACTCGAGTTGTCCACTATGTACAGTTGCCGAACTTTGTGCATGGCTTATGCTTGGGGTAAGGAAGAATTTTATTGATTTGGGGGTTAAAATTCAAGGTACTGTGACTGAAAGAAGAAAAATGATTTCAACACAATAATGTTTTTTCTACATAACTTATCTGAAGCAAACCTTGTGGATGATTTGCACCTGGGATAAGGAAGATCTCTATAGATTCTAGGTTAAAGGCCAAAAGTCAGAGTCACTAAGTGGAAGAATAATAATGGTTTCTTCACAATAATATTAATTCCAAATCAGAGATCTGGACCAAACCTAGTGGACTGGATGCACTCAGAGTAAGAAGGAATCCTATCAGTTTCAGGGTCAAAAAGTGAAAGGTTAAGGTTATTAACTAAAACAGAAAAGTGTCTTTGGAACAAAAAATTTCATTTTCAATAATATATCTTCATCAAACAATTATGGATGACTTGCATTTAGGGTAAGGGAAAAGCCTAATGAACTTGGATTGAATAGTCAAATGGATACTGTGACTGAAAGAAGAAAATGTTTTTTTTCTTATTAACTTTGCTTACATTGTAACAGAAATAACATACACTGATCAGATGTTATGGAGGGCTTGCACTTAAAGAAAGGAAGGGACCTGTTAATTTGGGGTCAAAATGTCAAAGGTCATGTCAGTGTGGCTCAAAGAAAATATGTTTTGGAATAAGTTCCTTGACCAAACCATGTGGGTGGCAGGCACTTAAGAGTCATAAAGAAACCCAAAGATTTTTGGGTTTAAAGGTCAGAGGTCATAGTCTTAGTAACTCTAGTAAGAACCACAAATCTGTGGTCTTAAAATAAGTAATATAAAAGAGTGAGAAGTAACAAGCTTCATAAAATTCAACAAATAATTTATTTTCCTTGAATATAAAGTGAAAATGTAACAAATTAAATCCCAAATGATCCTTGAATTACTAACACAAATATACTTTTGTAGTATTCCAAATAATTTCTGATGCTGAAGGTGTTGATTTGCTTGTAGTGGCTGGTAGTCTGTAATGTACCAATGGCCTGAATTGTAATGTGTCAACAGTCTTTTGTTGAATCACACTAATATAATCCAAAGTTTCCTTGATTGAATTCACTATAATTCCCAGTTAATGTCTCTGTCCAAAGATATGTTTGAGCACTTTGTATTTCCAGTAAATAAGTAATTTGAATAAATAAATTCCAGTCCAAATAAAACACTGAACACAACAGATAATTCTGCTTCAAGATCTCATAGCATGAATGAATAATTTCTAAATAAACAAGATTATATAAAAAAAAGTAAGACACAAAAGAAGAGCCAGGATGTAGGAAAAGAGTTTATTTCCAGAACAATCCAAGCTATAATTAGACAGTGTTAATATAATTAAAATAACTGTAATGTGTCAAATTTTGAAGAAGTACTGAATCTTCAAGTCAAATAAACTGTGCATTAAATTTTTATCATAGTCAAGCCAGAAAAGTCTTTGAGAAAGGTCACTTTGATATTTCCCTTATTTCTTCTCTGAAACATAAAAGGACCTGCGTTAAGGTTCAGTAGAATTGACCATAATGCTATCATGGGAAAGTACAATAGGGTTACCGACCATAACTGCATGAAAGGACCTCATGTCAAATAATTGATATTCAAAGGAAAGTTGATTGCATCGTAGTCTAGGCTGTCAAAATCTGATGAAAGACGTGATTATTTTGGGAAAAATTTAGGAACAGTTGCTTTCGATTGGTCAGTTAAAATTAAGGTGTACACTTTGGAAGTTATGGGAGTTTTAAATTTACCAACCTTAGTCAAAATTAGTGAGTCAGAAATCTTGCTTGAGAGAAGACATGTTGACTCCATGGGAAACCTAGAAGAATAGTGTTTTCCCTCGTTAACAAGTAAAGAGGCCAAATAGCTGTCTTGAAAAGAAAAGACAGGCTATAGTGCTAGGACACAGGATTGTGTGGAAAAGAAACAGCATTAAGGGAACAGCTTTCTATATCCCTCCCCAAGAACCCAATGACAGTCCAAGAGGGAAGTCCACAAAAAGAGAGTTCAGAATAGAAGGGTCAGAGGAAGAACCAAGCATACATGCTAGACGTGGAATACACAAAGTCAATAGAGGAACGACACCAGGTGATGCAAGTCAGGCGTGGATATTGTACTCTTTTCACCACTCGTTACTATGATGAACGAATCTGTAAATTGAACACTGCTGTTAAATTCCATTAATGTAACTCTGTTGGATTGAAATTGCAATTTTAGTTTATGTATTAATTAATTAAAATTTATTTTATTTTTATTGTTTAAGGGGACTCGTATTTGTTTATTTCTTCTCAATAGTCTCGCTCAGTTCTCTGTTAATGTTCTATCTATCCACTCACACTGGGCAATAACATTGAGGGAGGTCATCCTCTAGATGATGATCGCCAAATCAATCAACAGAGGAACACAACCACACACCACACCCCTTTACAATAACAAATATGGTAAACATCATATCCTTGAGTCATACCAAAATAATGATCGTAATATTTAACCCACACACACAGAGAAATATAAACTATGTATGTATTGTTTACAGAATAAAATAAAATTGATGATTCTGGTCAGGTAGATGATGAACTTGATTTTGGACAAGGTCATCTACAAAATATAATTTTACATAACCCATAGCATTTAATGAATAAATAAACCATACAAACAATGCAAATTAAATATACATAACACAGCTTGTACAATTCAACTTTTCTTCATATCTGTGTAGATGGTGTATATTGCATGGGATGGACAATGTTCCATTCATAATGTTCATGCTGTGAAATATTATTATTATCCTTTTTTAGTGTAGCGTTTTTAGTGTAGAAAAATGTTAGGATCTATTCTAGGACATGTGATTGTAGTTAATTTTAAGCAAATAAAATTCGCACAGGATAATGAACTAAATGGCAAAAAAATGTCCATCATATTTTTGTGCTCAACCTGTATGTTTCCAGCTAGTTCTTACATTTAAATATATTTTGAAAAAAGAATACTGTTATTGATTGCTCATGTATAAGAATGAAAAAATGTATGAAAAGTTATAGACACAGTATTGCTTTCCTTAGTAAAACAAAAATGCACCAAATTTTATATGTACTAAAAGAAATCCAGTGCTGGTTGCTGTATTTTTACATGATAATATGACCTGGTTTACTAATTTGCCATATTGAACATTAATTTGTGCTCAATGAAACATTTCCTTAGCAGTCATATTTCAGAATAATCAACATCCATAATCTCTCTTTTCCCAATGATATTTACAATAATCAACTTTATATATATATATATATATATATATATATATATATATATATATATATATATAATGTGTGATTCATACAAGCATTTGCATCAGTGACATCCAGCTGTGTTTAATGATACACCCACTTTTTTAATATACTAATGGAATTGTTTTATTTAATGAAACTGTGAAGTACATGCATTATTGAAAGATATATTTTACATACAAGTTAGAAAGCCTGTTGCATCCAAAGTTAAAGGTGACATTAACTGTTTTGTTTTTTATTTTTTTTATACAACTCCAAATTTATATTTGCTATTGAAATAATTTATGAAAACGTTGACATTTTTCTTTTACAGAGTAAAATAAAAAAATAATAAGCAAAAATGAAAAAGAAACTACTTTTAACATGGGAAATCAAAGTTTCTATAGATTGAACTTCAATTTTTCTTGATTTTCAGAATGAATTTGCATCAGTTATTTCACATTAGGTATTTATTTACAATCCCCATGCTTCATAACATAATGAGTGCAAACTGTGCCTAAATATTTCAGAGCATTTGCAAATGCCTTGCCAATTTAGATTTTACAATATTATTTTTGTGAGCATTCATTTTTATGGTTTGCACACACATTTTATATTGGTATTTAAATGTATGAAAGGAGTCTAGCTGTTTCCACATGGATTGGGAAAGGTCCACAGAAGGAGTCCTGTTGTATCAACAGAAGGATGGTTGTTCAGTACACAAATTTGTGGCTTGTAGCAACAGTGGTATAGCTTAGGGAGGGCAGAGGGGGACAGTTGTCCCTGGGCGCCATTTGCCAGGGGTGCCAAAATGAGGAAAATACAACTATTCGTTATCTCAGATGCACTCAAAGGGGGCACCAAGTTTATGTTTTGTCCCTGGGTGCTAAGTAAGGGGGCACTAAGTTTATGTTTTGTCCCAGGGTGCTAAGTACCCTCGCTACGCCACTGTGTAGCAACCAACATATCAACATAAATTGGCATCCCACAAGAAACTGGCATCCCACAAGAATCTGGCATCCCACAAGAAATCGTGAATTTGCAATTGAGTTTACTGGATTGCAGCTGGATTTTAAAGAGATAAATATGCATGGGCCTTAGAGTAAAGTTGAAAATGACAGTTGTATCAATAAATTTTCATTGAAATAATGGAAGAAAGTTTAAGTAACAAAAATAGAAAATGCCTTTGTGAAGAATGGTGACTTGTAGAAATAAAGAAGTTGTTAGACCTGTGCAGTGAAATTTATTTCAGTTAGCTGGCATTGAATATCTTGAATTGATCACTTGCCTACTGTGTTACCACATGTACTTGATTATAGTTGAGTCCAGCTGCGAAAATGCAGTTTATTTGAGTTAATCATTTGAACAACAAATATAGACCCTGTTCTACCAGTGCAGCATGCAATGGCACATCAAGGTCTGTGTTGTTTGCAATTGGACTCGACTGAAAGGGAGTACAGTATTTATATTAATAACTCCATTTATCTTTTCAGTATTACATATAATATCTCACAATCTCTCAGATGACACAATGGCATCAGATAAAGCAAATGTGTCATGTTCAAGGCATCCAAATGCACTAGGGAGTTATTTGATTACACTATGTTGTATTGAATGAAATCAGTATGGCATCCCAAGTATGCAGTATATATTCCCATGCATGTGCCCAAGTATGCAGTATATATTTCCATGTGTGTGCTCAAAATACATATGTGCATAAACTTATCCCTTACTTTTTCATGGACTGCCTTGAAACTTGGCAATTATTCACACTAGGTGAAGAGGTGCAAATCATAATCAATCATGCTGGCCTTCTGCTCCAATTCATTATTTGCAAAGTCAGGTTCCTTTTGGCATTAAGTATAGTATGGTACTCATTGTCCATGCAACTACTCCATTGTGTGTATGCAACTAGTCCACTATGTGTGCATATAACTAATCCATCATGTGTGTGCAACTAGTCCATTGTGTGCATGCAGCTAATTCATTCTGTATGCAACTAGTCCATTGTGTGTATGTGACATGTCCATTGTGTGTTTGCAACTAGTCCATTGTGTGCATGCAACTAGTCCATGGTGTGTATGCAGTTAGTCCATGTGTGCATGCAACTAGTTCATATTATATGCAATTAGTCCATTGTGTGTATGCAACAAGTCCATTGTGTATATGTTACTTGTCCATTGTGCATTTGCAACTAGTTCAGTGTGAATGCAGCTAGTCCATTGTGTGTATATAACTAGTCCATTGTATGTGACTAGTCCATTGTATGTGACAAGTCTATTGTATATATGACTAGTCCATTGTATGTGACATGTCCATTGTGTATATGCAACTAGACCATTATGTGTGTGTGACTAGTCCTTTGTGTGTGTATGTGACTAGTCCATTGTATGTGACAAGTCCATTGTATATATGACTAGTCCAATGTATGTGACAAGTCCATTGTGTATATGCAACTAGACCATTATGTGTATGTGACTAGTCCATTGTGTGTATGCAACTAGTCCATTGTGTATATGTGACTAGTCCAACGGCTTTGCATTAATTGCCTTGAAACTAAATGGCAGACATTATTGACACAAGTTGAAGATCTGCACATCATTTTGTTGTCACGCACTGATAAATTTTCAAGGGTTTTGTCCCTTTATTTTGATGTCAAATGTATTTATAGTACAGTAAAACCTGTCTTGAAAGACCACCTCTTTTGCCAAAATATTATGGTCTCTCAAGACAGGTGGTCTCCCATAACAGGTCACAATCCTATTTAATCAATAAACTTGTGCACTGAGAATGTGGTCTCTCAAGACAGGTGGTCTCACATAGCAGTGGTCTTTCAAAACATTTTTTACTGTACATGCATATATGGTGATTCTGGAGTGAGTGCAGTTAGTCCTTAGACTACTTGTGATTATTTGCCATGAGGCTTGGTATGCATTATTGACAAGGTAAATTTGTGCATATGACTTTATTGTCTTGCTCTGATGCATTCACTTTTAGAAATCAAAGTATGTCTGCAGATGTGTCTAATAATAATTTTTAATAAGATTCGGCTTATTAATTTATACTGAATGATGTTCCTTTACATTCTGTGAGCTTCTATGTGTAGGGAACAATTTAGAATCAAATTCATGATTCATAACTGTTGTTTTTAGTTATTCATCTAAGAAGTATTTGTATATTCAATAGTGTTCAATAACTCCATAGGTATCAACCTCGATATAGCCTAATTCAACAATTCTGTAGCCGTCAACTTGTTACAGCATAACTCATTTATTCTATAATCATCTGCCTAGATGTAACATAATTCAATAATTCTATAGCTATTTCCCTAGATATAACATAATTCAATTTATAATCATCCACCGAGATATAACATAATTCAATTATTTTATAGTCATATACCTAGATATAACATAATTCAATAATTCTTTATCCATCTACCTAAGATATCACATAGTTCAATAATTCTATAGATATCTACCTAGATTTAAACATAATTCAGTAATTACTTAGCCATCTACCTAGATATAACTTAATTCAATTATTAAGTTAAATTATTATATAGCTGTCTACCTAGATATAACACAGTTCAGTAATTTTATAGGTATATATCTATCAGTACGTTTGAAACTCTGATTTTTGATGGCCATGACTGTTTGAAGTGCTGAAATGTCCGTTTTCCAGATTTGACATTAGTCATTCATTATGTTAATCCTCTGTTCAATAGCAATCGATTAATTTTATGAAGTTCATGTTAAGACAACACTTAAACACAAAGCAACAAAGAATTAATAACCCATCCCACTCCCCAACCTGACTTGCCCTGCAGTGATATGTACACCCTTCATTATCTCGGGAGATAAAAAGTGCCGATGGTTGCTGTTACTATTCACAAATGAATCATTTCATCAAATAAACAGTTTATATGTAACTTTATCTCTCATATTGCATTCATAATTTAGATATATACTTGCCTGTAAGTCGAGTCTGCAGACATAATGTGCCTGCAGATTAGTGTTTCTGTTGTTTGATCTACTGATTACTTCTAACAAGCTGCACAGACCCAGATCTGCTGGCACATTATACAGCAGCAGATCTGGGTCTGTGCAGTTTGCAGTTGGGCTTGCCTTATAAGCAAATATATACAGTAGTTGACAAGCTAGATACTCGTTGTAGCGTTAACAGTGCAGTTTGTATAATGATGGCAAGAAATTGTGAACTGGACAAGGCTGATGAAAATACTAACCTTGCTAGAAAGGATGAACATTATCCAAAAATGGGAAGAAGAGTTTTCCTGGAGCCTATATGAGAGTAAAATGTGAGCTGTGTTCTGCATGTATTACCAAAAATGTGGGTTACAGGACAGTTTTATAAAATCAGGATCAGCAAATTTCAGAAAGTTAGTGCTGATAACATTCGCCATTTGTATGGACAATACATGTTGTGGACACCAACCACGTTGAAGATGGAAAAAACTATTGAAACTATTTTCAACAATGTACAGAATAAACAGATTCTGCTATAATGAGCACCTCTTTTAGCAACATTTACTGTAATGGCAAGGAGAATTCACCAACAGGCAAGTTCCAGTCTTTGAATTAACTGTCAGACTGCTAAATGGAACTGTTATTACCAGGTATGTCAACACCAAGATCGCAGTTCCACATGTGGATTCCTATCAACACCAATATCACAATTCCAAAAGTGAATTCCTATCTGTAAATATCGGATCTGTTTGGGGATGGTACATGATTACTGAAAAGGTGAGTTCAGCTACTAGGATGGTGTATTGAAGATTCGTTTTGGGAAACTAATCATTCTCTCTGAATCGGATACTTCCGGTATAACTGTTCAAATGCTTGCTTATTAGGTTGATTAGGATTTACCTTCAAAATTTGTCTGGGTATGATGGAGGCCCTGTTATGATAGGGAAGAAAGGGGGTAAAAAAGATAATCTGAAGACCTGATCACCATACTTACTTGAGATACATTCGCCATCTTACACTTGCTTTGTAGATGTGGCAAAGACATTCCCAGAAATGAGCTACTATGAATGTATTCTGAATTCGTTGCATATTTATTAAAACAATTAGCAGCATTCTCATCATCAGTACGATTCTGGCAAGATTTAATGGACTACCCAATACTGACCCCTTTAGGAGTTCACCGTGGGTGATGACTTTTCATGACAACTGAAGCAGCTATTGACAGTATGTGGCACTCTTTAATCTCAGTGTCACATATGTTAGCCAACTCACTTGATTTCTTTCAAACTTCTCAGCTGGATTCACTTCCTTAGTGACATTTTTGGATAAATTGGAATGTTATGGGCCCCACTTACAAAAGTGTCTACATGCAACTTGTAGAGGTAGCAAGTTAGATGGATTTGACCATAAAAGAAACATACAAAATGGATGGTTGAAAGCAAAAGCAGTGGAATGTGTCAGATTTTTCCATATCAGTACTGAGGGATATTTTCCAAACAGCAAGATGTTTAATGCATTTACTGTCTTTGAACCTGCCAACTATACTAACAATGTATTGGACATGGGAAGATACAGAAACAATAAAATAGAAATGTTGATCAATCTCCAATCACTGTCATGAGAAAAGAGGACATTGACATTGAGCTACTGTGGATGCTGTTTGGCATAAGTGGGGTGGGCAATCATTACAAAACTTCTAATTTAGCTTAAGGTCCATGATTGTTTCCCTTCCAGGGTTGTATACTGGCCAGCTAGGATACTATCTGAGTTCCTTGGGAGCCCCAGGCATATGTGTCACCTCCCAAAAATATGATATATGCATAGTTTCCTGTGGGGCTCCTTAGGCTGCCAAAGTCTGACACTGCTCCCTTCTGTAAAAAATTTATAGGTTTAGTACTGCTGCTGGTAGTAGGGTGAATATATAGAGAAATATATTATAATGTCTACACAGCTTCTCAATTACAGACTTAAAACAAAGATAATAATAATAATAATAATAATAATAATAATAATAATAATAATAAAGACTTCATTTAGAGAAGGTAACTCAATTAGTTACAGAACTAATCTACCTTGAGGCCTTCTATCTGTTATGTACAATATATACAGTATATACAACATGATGTGAAGAATCTGGCTTGACACTAAATAATTAAGTGATTTTACAAGTCAAAGTATCAAGCCTGGAACACATGCACTGACATCTGTGAATACATAACATAAACATATATAAAATATAAATTATCATCCTGCATTGAAAAATTCAACTGTGAAAATGATGAAAAATCGTAGAAAAGCAGGAAGTATTTATTGTACTAGAACTGTTCAATTTTCTAATGATTTCATCCATTTGAGACATTGATTATGAAAAGAAGAAATGCTAGGAGCCTGCCTTATGTCACTGGGAATGTTGTTCCATATCAGTGGACTAGTATATTGAAAACTTTTTTTAAACAATTCCTTGTTTGGCCTTGGTATAATGTAATTTTTGCTTCTTATGGACCTTAAATTTGGAGTACCATCAGTATCTCTTTGGTGAAAGATATTGCTTAGATAGACAGGAGTGGCTTTTCTGGATACTTTATACAACAATCTGGCCTTTCTAAGAAATATTCTTTCATGTATTGTTAAAACCTTTATATTATTCATTGCATCCTGGAAATTGTCTATACATTGATCTAGAATTAAATGGCAAGCCCTCTTTTGGAGTCTTAAAAGTGTTATGTTTGAATTAGACGTATTGCCCCAAATTACATTACAATAGTCCAGATATGGCTGAATATAACTTTTATAAAAGATGACCCTATACTGAAGAGGAATGTATGTTTTGATTTTCCTCAGTAGCCAAAGATAAGAATTAACCTTTTTTGAAACGTGTTTGATATGAATAGGCCAAGTAAGATTGTTATTTATGAATATACCAATAACTTTATCCTGAGAGGTCATATTAAGGCTCACATTGTCAAATAGAACCTGGAGTTTGTTGCTATCTAGCGTTGCTCATTTTTGTTGCGTTGTAACTAGTAGGGCTTTTGTTTTTTCTGTATTTATGATCATACTGTTTTCCTTGCACCATACTTGAAGTCTGTTGAGAGCATCTTGTAAGTTATTTTCAAGTATCGTTTTGGTTTTACCCATCTCAGACAGTGTAGTATCATCTGCATAGAGGTCAGTGAAAGAAATTGAAGTTCCAATCTTGAGAGGTAAGTCATTGATAAAAAGAATGAATAACAGAGGTCCAAGGATATAGCCCTGTGGTACTCCACAATAATAATTTTACTTTCAGAAAGTTGACCATTTAAAGATACTTTTTGCAATCTATCGGTTAAGTAAGAAGTAAACCAGTTTAGGGAGTTTTCACTTCATTGATAGATTTTTAGTTTCTCAAGCAAAATTTCATGGTCTACAAGATCAAAAGCTTTACAAAAATCAACCATAATAGTGCCTACCATTTCTCCTTGATCTAATGCTTTCAGCCATTTATCAATCAAAGATACAAGTACAGTTTCACAGGAGTCATTCTGTCAAAAGCCAGACTGATTATCATGAATAAGATCATAATTGTTCAAATAGTTGAGAAAAGAATCATGTACATGTTTTTCTAGTAATTGGAAGAGACAAGGAAGGATAGAGATGGGTCTGTAGTTATTTACATCATTTTTTGTTCCTGCTTTATGCAATGGTGTAACCTTGGCAGTTTTCCATGTTTGTGAAAATTTATTAGACCTAATACTTTCATTGCAAATGAAAGCTATACTCTCTACAATTGCAGGTACAGCTACCTTTAGTAGCCTTTGTCCAATTATATCAAGTCCTGTAGCTTTACAATCATACATTTTTTAAAATATATTTGAATACAAATTCTGGACTCATTTCAGGAATTTCAAACTTAATATTGTTTGGTAGTTGTTTAGCACAAAAATGTTTGAGTTCCAGATGTTCAGATGAAGTTCTGGGTTCTTTAAGTTTTTCAGCAATTTGAACGAAAAAGTCGTTAAAAATATTTGAAATGTCAGTTGGATTATTGGTATAAATGCCCTCATGATTGAGGGATAAAATTTCAGTTTTACTCTTACATCTGCCTGCATCAAGCTCTGTAAACACTTTCCAGATAGCTTTTGGGTTATTTTGCTTTTCATCCACAACTTTTTTGTAGTGCGTTTGTTTGGCTTGATGTATCATTTTATTAACTTTATTCCTCCAAAGTCTATATTCAGTTTGATTTCCTACTGATTTTAGTTGGTCTCTTTGCTTTATTGCTTCTAAAATTTCTGGGGAGATCCAGCCTGGCTGGTGGTCTTTCTTTATCCTGTGTGTTTTTAAAGGGGCATGTTTGTTTACTATACTGATGAACAGATTTGTCCAAGTATCTAAAATATCATCAATATCTTCAAAGATTTGAACTGTATTCCATGGAATCTGTTTGAGATCTTCCAGGAATTGAACAGTATCAAAGTTTTGAAAGGATCTATAAGTAATGGATTTATGGATATTATTTTTTTCTGATTTGCCATTGACTTTACGTGTTAGAAAAATTGCAAAGTGGTCACTTATACCAATCTTTGGAACCATTACTTCCAAAACATGTTCTTTTGTATTGGTATAAATATGATCTATAAGTGTTTTAGAGGTAGATGTTACTCTGATGGGTTCATTTACTAGTTGCTCCATACCTAAAGAAGCAATAAAATTCATCCAATTCACTTTTATTTATCACTGAGAAGATCTCTATTTATATCACCTAGAATGTAAAACTCTTTCTCTTCATTTGAAATTTTATCTACCGGTACTTGAAGTTCAAAATATTCACACCAATCAGCATGTGATGATGGGGGTCTGTACACAAAACGTACTAAGTAGGGCTTAGCTTTTTCTGGAGTGCTCTGTAGCCAAATGGATTCTATTTCCTGTATTCAAGGTCTTCTTGTTTTTTAGAAATACATGTAGTACCAGTTCTAACATACACAAGGAGCCCACCACTGCCTGCTTGCCTATCCCTTCGATAAGGTTTGTCATAGCCATCGATATACAAGAAATTTTCACCCTGATTTTCTGTTAACATTGTTTCTGAGAGTCCAAATAAATGGATATTATTATTTGGAGAGGTTAGCATTAACTTCACTTGATCGATCTTTCCATGAAAACACTGAATATTCATATGACCTATGTGTAAACCCTTACTAGAAACTCCTAAATTCATGAGATTAACATCAATGCTATTAGAGGCACTCAAGGAGACATTAAAAATATTAAAACTATGTTCATAATGATCATCATTACAATTGTCACTATTGTATAAAACATTAGTTTTTCTACAAAAGCATTTTCTACTTTTATAATCATTGTATAAATGTGAACTATCAGTCATATTTGAATATGTACAAGTAGCTGGTAAGTTTCCACATTCAGAATGTCCATCAGCAAAGGGATCAAATCTGTTTTGACAAGGGATGCATGATGTATATGACAGTCCTTGATAGACTGATTGGTCTTCCTGCTGAATAGAGTCTTCCTGTGGAGTTGAGATGGCCTCATTGCCCATTCCTATTTCACAAATCTAGTGTGAGTTTTGGCTTTGTGTCCAAAGCTACCACACTGATGGCATTGTATTGGCTGTCTGTGTCTGCATTCCTACATGCTGTATGTTTGGTCTCTCCACAGTATGGGCTTATTAAATTTAGGGTTGCTGCCATTGAAGCTGGATAATAACTTCCACTAATAATAATAATTATCTAGATAATAAGATACAATGCAAAATAGATCCTATACCAAGTGTCACCTAGCACAGAACAATTGTTGTCAGCAATTATATCTTTTCAGGCATTTAGTTGGCTGATATATGAAAGTTGTCAACTGTCGAACGTACTTGATTAATCATCTGCACTTTCTCTGGGGAGAAAAAATGATGTATTCAAAGGACAGTATGTTCTATTGTACAGGACTATCCACAACATTTGTTCTTCATTCTCTGTAAATTGTAAAGCAAAGAAGTAATGACCATGTGTACTTATTGACAGTCCAATACCTGATTGCTTATTACTCCGTATCCAATCCTAATGTAGTTTGTTTTTTTTAATGGGGGATCTTTACTTACTAAATTTAATAGAGTTCAACTGCAAACTGCACAGACCTAGATCTGCCATTGCATAATGTGAAGGCAGATTGGGCTCATTACAGTAGAACAAACAACATAGACCCTTATCTTCTGGCACATTATGTGATGGCAGATCCAGGTCTATTTTGTTTGCAGTTGAACTTGATTTATAAGCAAGTACATGCAGTTGTACTTTTTCCCACCTTATTTTTTTGTAGACTTGCTGATTAGAGCAGAATATTACTTTTGCATTCATTAGAAAGCAGAATCAACACTTAAACAGAAAGAAAAATCAGAAAAAAATAAGTCCCATAAATGATCATGTTCTACACTCTCCGAGCTTTTTTGAAGGAATATGTTTGGTTTACTTTGGTGTTTTACTATATAACAACACAAATAGGTTATTTAGTATTGAGTCAAATGGCGTGAAGTGCTTTGCCCAATGATATACTGTGATATTCAACCTGGGCTGATCCACACTCTTTTTGTCATGAGTCCAGCATGCAAACCATGTAGAGTAAAACGAAGATGAATGGTGTGATTTGGTCCATTTCAGAAAGAGCACTGTTACTGAAAGGTACAGACCTCAGTGTTTCATTTTGGAATGCACTTTTTTTAATGAAAATGCAATGTATGCATGGAACCATTTGATACACCAAGCAAGCCTCTCTTCTTTGACTCGAAATGGCTGGATTTATCTAGAATGTTTGATTACCAAAAAGGTTCAATTCTTTTCAAGAGTTTGCTCCACAATATCTTGAGGAATAATTTGTAACAAATTCATCTGAATATTTACTAAGATCTGTTCATGATGGGAATCTTTGACTTCCCAAGCCAAATTTAGAACCTTTCAAAAAGACATCAATATTAAGGTGCTTTGATATGGAACAGTACTCCTGAAAACATCAACAGAGTGATATTCTAAAGTTATTTAAAGAAATGTCTTTGACAACATCTAATTATTGTCATACTTCGTGGAAAATTTATGTATGTATATTATGTTGTTGATCTTGTATTTAATTTGTCCAGATTTAAGTAGAAATCCTCAAGGGACAGTAATATTGTATTGAGTTACCTTCCATAAATACATTGTTGTTGTTATTATTATTATTATTATTATTATTATTCACCTACAAGTTGGGTCAAAATGCAAAAGGAGACTGGGATCTGCCATAATCTTCAGTCAACCCTGCATTGTTACTGCATATATTGATAACTATTAAACTTGGTGTGGTCATATAATATACCATGTATGAAATATACCATTCATGAAATATACCATTCATTGTATACACCATTCATGAAACATACCATTTATGATATACACCATTCATGAAATATATCACTCATGATATATGTCATTCATGAAATATTGATGAAATATATGCCATTCTTGAAATATACCATTCATGAAATATACCATTAATTATACTGGTATACACCATTCATGAAATATATACCATTCATGAAATATATACCAGTCATGAAATATACCATTTATGATATACACCATTCATGAAATATATCACTCATGATATATGCCATTCATGAAATATTCATGAAAAATACACCATTCATGAAATAAAACATTCATAAAATATACTATTCATGAAATACACCTTTCATGAAATATACTTTTCATGAAATATACCATTCAAGAAATATACCTTTCATGAAATATACCAATCATGAAATATACCATTTATATTTGAAATAAGCAATGGAACAAAGAATACATGCCATACAGAATATGTTTGATTCTTGCAGGCAATTGTTAGGAATGTGGAGGACTATCCCAGTACAGTGGCTCTCAATCCAGAAAATTTGAGCAGAAATGTCAACCAAGATGTCATCCCATGTAAGTAAAATATCTTATATGTGTAGCATTGTGAAGTGTATGGCCAGCTACAGGTACAGTCCTTCCTTTATGATGTGATGTCCGGCAAAACGTCTTGGATTTCAACTCTGGCAGCAGCTAGGTTCCATCTTTCTTGTTAAATTTAATTCCCTCTGTGAAATCCTAAGCATACCTTTGCCCCCTCTTATTACATGGGTATAGGTGCAGATTGCATTCAATTCAGGGTTCTCATGCTACTGGGAAATTGAGGAAAAAAGTCCAGAGAAAGAATAGGTTTCTTCTTGACTGTGATAAGGCCTTTAATTTTGCAGATATTGATCAAGATCTTGGAAAATGGGAATTTTCAGCTGCCACTTGATAACAAAAAGAATATATAATTGAGTCATCAATGATCATGAGCTAAATTTATCAAGTTCTTTCCTTAATTTTCAGAGATTGTGAAACTCTTGAGTCATTTGAAGTACAACATCAATATGGATCATTTGGGTACCAAACATACTGGTATAGTCAATCCAAATGGTGTTCAGGTGATCAGATTGGTGAAAAAGACTGGTCAGATATTCAGTTATGCATCACTCATCTTTAAAAAAGTGTCTTTTTCTAAAAATATCACCAACACCTTGTAATATCTTATGACAATGGCCTAAAACTTTAATCTATAAAATTGTGCTGCTTGGTGCTTGGGATGTGGCTAGTTTTCCAGGACAAAGTTTTATAATGCTTCAGGACAATGTATGCATGATTAACTTCGAAAAACTCAAGGGAAATTGAAATATGAATTAAAAATAAATAAATTCAAATAATTATGGACTTATATCCAACCGCTCCAGTGGCCTAGTGGTTAGAACGTCCACCTCAGATGAGGAAGGTCACGGGTTCACACCCCAGCCGAGTCATACCAAACACTCACAAAAATGGTACTAACAGCTGCCTCGCTAGGCGTTCAGCATTAAGAGGTTAGTGTTAGGACTGGTTGGCCTGTTGTCAGGATACTGTGAATGGGTGGGACATGATGCTACATGTCTGTGGCATGATGAACTGCCACACTGCAGACATTATCTGTGAGCATATTGTATGTGATCAAGGCAATACCTTTGTGCCTTTTCGAGACTTGATCTTTCTATGCAGCCAAATCTCTGTCTGATTCCAGGTCTGTCTAATTCTTCCAGAGCCCTGTCCCTTGCACAGTTTATTTAATGAGAAAATTCCTGAGTCTTTTAGGCTTTCCTTTTGGCAGAATAAAAGAGACTGCATATTTTTGCAAGGGAAATTATTTAAAACATTGAAATTCTTCTGGGACACCCCCCCCCCCATTTAGCCAATCAGGACTCACTTTCTCTAACTGCCAGAACATTTCATATGCCCATCAAAGCGAGAATAAGTCTGTCTTGTCCACCTTTATTAATAACTATTCCTGGACAATTTCATTTTATGACACCTATTTCCAATGATCCAAGATTGTTTCCGGCTTGTCTCGACTTTGTCATCTTCCAATACTTGACATTGTATTGAAATTGCCCTATTCTGTCTCACCGTTATCTGAACAGACTCTAATTAAAATTCACTCATGTCCCCCCAAAACAAGTTTAACCATTGCAAGTTACTAATTTATTGTGAGCCCAGCCCATACATCAGCCTTAATACTATGCTGACCACAACAAAATGTGCAGCAAAAATACCTAAATATTTTTGCACCAGTACACCCTCGTAAGGTTTCCATCTGTGGAATAGTGCAGTAGAGAGAGTGTTAAAAGATCAAACTCCAACCTTTTGCTCCCAGATTTTCCTGGTTTAAACAAGAGGGAAAGTTTCATCTAACTGTCAACCTTTCCACCACCAAACGGATTTCTGCTGGGAATCTTTCAAGATGGAGACCACATCCTCTCTCAGGAACACCATAAGACCTGGTGATTGGGTAGTCTCCATTGATTTCAAGATGCATACCGTCAGATCCCTATTTTTCCTTTACACAGAAAATATGTGGGGTCAGGCGTGGATCCCATTTTTTAAACCAGAAAATAACCCAAAAATTGATCCCTATTTGTTGAACTTGAAGAAAATCTTGATCAAAATTGGTAACTGAAACTTTGATATATCACTTGTTTTATCATCAAAAATGGTAGATAGGACCTGGAAATTTTAATCAACATTATGAATTATCAACTTTAGATAAGAAGTCATATAATTTGTCAACATTTTCTTTCCAAACGACATTCTTAATACACCGTAATTAACGATATTCAAGGATCTTCGATCAATGAAAATGTCACTAACACCTAGTGGCGGCAGTACTTTAATAAATAAATAATTTTTTTATCAAGTGAAATTTGTGTTTTAGTTCTATCTTTTGGTTCCTGTTAAGTTCAACCTTCATAAATGCATTGTGTCCTCTTGTATTTAACATAAAATGTGTCAATCTACCATAACAGCAATGTCCATGAGCATTTCTCTGAGAACCTAATGAAGTGCTGACATTGTTTTGAAATCTGACAAGTGGAAGTATTTGCTGTATTTTTGCACTGAATTAAAAGCTGGCCCCCTTTGTATTATCACATTAATTATGTCTTCTGAATCAAATAAAGGAGGTGGAATAAAAGAAAAGTTAGAAGTCATTCAAATCCTACATGCTTAAGATCTAACGGCCTTGGTGATATATCAAGTGAACTCATTTCAGTTGATCAATTGTGTACATAATATGATTAAGCTACCATAAATTAACTTATTCAGTCATAACTGTGATCAAAGATAGCAAGGCAACTAAGCAAAATGAATACTTTGTAAAATAAAAAGCTTTGTTTCACAGATACAGGTCATTGTGGGGGAAGTGAGTTTCAGAGAATTCCTGAATTGGCACTTTAAAGAGATATTCTCAAGGATGATAAGAAGTTTCATTATTACTTGCATGTGAAATCACGACATCAATACTTTACTCACTGACCAATACAAAAATTGACTTTCAATGTAAATTATTGTCTCATGTAATAATAGTTTTTGAAAAAAGGAATCTTGTTTGGTGGTGTATCAACAGTTAGTCTGGTTCCCTGCTACACACTACACTATTAGATTCCACTCAAGGAACCAGACTAATCAGCAAAACAAAAAGCAGTGATGTAATACACAAATGTTTTCGCATACACATGATGGTTGTTGAAACCATTTGGATTAATGTTAATGATCCTTCAGATGTTGGACATCTTGAAAATAAATGTAATTTATACAGAATAATGAACAACTTCATTAGAAAAAGTGTTTTATTGACAGTTATTCTCGACACGACTATAAAACGAAGATTCAGTAATAAACATCCCTGCAGTTCCCATCTCACCTCTAACCCCTGTGGTTTTCTGGATGACTAGCGGATTATTTTGGAAGTCCCTTCATAACTTGTGCCCTTTGCTTATAATGCAGTCTATGTTTCTGAGCCCATTGTGTGTAAGATATCAAGGGAGAGGTGTATGTTCCATGCTGATTCTGGCCAGATTGTTCACACTAAAACCTATATGCTTATCATAACCTCACAGTTTCATTTTTAGGCATAAAACAAAAAGTGCACTGTAATGATTCTTCACTATTATCATTGAAAAATCCTGCATCTCAAACAGCTCCTTAGTCTTCTGGTAAATATTGGTTCCTTCTTTCTGGCATAAGGTATTTTCTGAACACGGAAAACTACAACTTCCAGAAAGTTTTTTCATACACGTCACATTTCTACAATTAGAGTAACCTACAAGAAAAAGATCAAGTTTCTTCAGGAGATATAATCGATTTCCTGTTTCCTCGTTTGAAAGTTGAATTTGCCAAGGTGCAAATTCAACTGTTCAGAACTCCTATATTTCAAGCTACAAATTCAACTGGGAATCAGAGTGACTGAGTGATCTAAAGCATTCGAATTTAGAGATCACTCACATCTCACCTCTTTCGATGTGGGTTTGGGTCTTAGCTCAGCCAGTGTGGGTATGTGACAGAACTTGTCAGTAGCTTCTCATGGGTTGGTGGTTTGTACCAGGGTCTTCTCCTGCTTTTCCTCCAATGAATATACTGACCACTATTTATAGCCTATCTTGTGCTGAAAGATGTTATTAAAGTCACAAAACCAAATCAGACAAATTCAGATCTTCATTACTTATATACTTCATGGTACAGATTCAACTTTTCAGTGCTTGTCTGGTTTAAGTTTGAAATTGAACCATTCTGTGCTCATGTACGTCAAGGTACAAATTGAACAGTTCAGTGTTCATGTACTTTAAGGTACAAATTCAACTGTTCAGTGCTCATGTACTTCAAGGTACAAATTGAACAGTTCATTGCTCATATACTTCAAGGTACCAATTTAACTGTTCAGTGCTCATGTACTTCAAGGTACCATTTTAACTGTTCAGTGCTCATGTACTTCAAGGTACAAATTGAACAGTTCATTGCTCATGTACTTCAAGGTACCATTTTAACTGTTCAGTGCTCATGTACTTCAAGGTACCAGTATAACTGTTCAGTGTTCATATACTTCAAGGTACAAATTGAACAGTTCAGTGCTCATGTACTTCAAGGTACCAATTCAGCTGTTCAGTGCTCATGTACTTCAAGGTACAAATTCAACTATTCAGTAGTTGTGCACATGTTCTTCAGCTCTATATTTAACTCGTACTGGTCTCATGCACTATATACCTTTACTTAATTTTGTGTTAATTTTATTGAAACTTTAGTTAGTCATAATTCTTTCTTTTCATTGAGTGACACAGATTCAGCAAAACATTTTACATCAGTCACTGAGTCAGGGATTATATTGAATTGGCCAGAATTCCTTCACATCAGTTTCTGCTGATGAAACATTGTATTTTTGTACAGATTGTGTCAAATTTACATCAAGACCCTGAAATATTTCACATTCTTTCTCTAAGCTTCACATACTTGGGATAAAGTAACATTACCTAGCTTTTCCCCTCCCAAAAAAAGTCATTATTGTCAAAGTTGATAGTCTCCAACTTTGCCACTATACATACTTCTTCAGTTCATGCTTGCTAATGGGACCCTGACTGGCACAATTTGAAGAGAGAGTTATTGTTTCTGTGTGAAAGTGTCATATGGCCATAAACTTATATACCATGATACAAGATCTTTTTTTAATTGCTATATTTGGCTGTTACTTGGGGTTGTTAATGAGGTGATCTTGCATCTGATTGGCTGAACTTGTAACCACTTGGGATGCTGTATTCTGGGCAGATTGTAATAAAAACTTGGAATATGGGTTTATATCAAGATCTTCTATGACTTTGGTTGTGATGCAGAGTTATGCATATAAATTATGCCTTTATAGTTTGAAAGAATTTTGTTTGCAGGTTACAATAAAAAATAGATAAAATTGACTTGATATAAAGACAGAAAGACAATTTGCATACAGTTACATTTTTACGATACAACATATGGTAAGTCCGCTTTGTCAGCTAGGTGAGCAATATCAAGCCTGCTTGCACCTCCTTTTATAATCGGTACTATAAAGCCAGGATTGTGCTGATGTACCATTAAACCTCATAAATATAAACCATGTATTTGAATGTGCAATTTTGTTATCTGGAATAAAAGCAACACTTCATTTGACAGCCATTTGACTTGAGAATGGTGAAACTGGTGTCTGTCACACACTTTACAATGACATCAGCCTGCTCACAGAGTTGATCTCAGGACAAGAGGGTTTGCTGTATTATCTGTGCAAATTTGCAGATCAAATTTTGTGCTGCTACTCATTTGACTTAAACAACTCATAACAATTACTGAATCTGCCATAAATGTTTGGTCACTAATGGAGTGTAACATATGTCATTGTCACTTTTGATCATCAAGCATTCCTCTTTGATAGTGGGAAAATTTGTTTTTTCTTGTTGGAGATAATGTCAGATACCATGTTGCAACTAAAGATTAATTTGTTCCGTCTTCAAGAGACCCCTATTGTCCTAAATAAATAATAAATTATTTGTTGATTTTACTAAACTTGATGGTTTTGCTTCTTACTATTACATAGTTTTAGACCATAGAGTCTTACTGTATATCCTCACTTATGAATCCAACTGCAAACTGCACAGACCCTGATCTGCTGTTGCATAATGTGCTAGCAGATCTGGGTCTGTGCAGTTTGTTAGCAGTAATCAGTAGAACCAAAAACATATAGCCTGATTGGCAGACACATTGTGCTATGGCTAATCAGGGTCTTTGTTGTTTTCCTGTTGACTTGACTTATAAGTGCATATATACGGTAACACCTAATAAACTTGTAGACTCAGAACTGTCAGCATATTATGAGATGACAAATCTGAATCTGTGCAGTTTGCAGTTGCACTTGTAAGCAAATCTGAACAGCATGCACCGATTTTCTTGCTTACTGTATGTACTTGCTTATAAGTCGAGTCAAACTGCATACAAAAAAGGTCTTTATCTGCTGTTGCATAACACACCTGCATATCAGGGTCTATCTTGTTTGTTCAACTGATTACTCTTAACAAACTGCTCAGACCCAGATCTGCTGGCACACTATGTGACAGCAGATCTGGGTCTGTTCAGTTTGCAGTTGGACTTGTCTTATAAGTGAGTATAAACTGTATATAGACCATTTTCAAGCATGTAAGAAGTGAAATTACATATACGTAGACACCAGTCATCTGAAACATCAATGTACCATTTTCACCTTGTTCATTTGATACTGTAATTGACAATAAGGCTAAAATTTCAGGTTATAGTCTTCCTTTACATTGTAATTAATGAAAATAATCAATATTTCCCTGGCGATGATTCTGCAGTAGAAGCATGATTCAGCAAAATTGTGAACATTTGAGATTTTGTCAAGATTTTCTGACACACTTGGGTGACCAAATTGTCTCATAATTTCAGATTTTAAAGTAGGTTTAAGATTTCTAAAATAATTAAAGCCCATTCTCTAAACCAGAAAATGCCATTTAAAATTTTTTAATCCACGCAGATCCATAAAATAAGAGACACTAATGATAGGATATTCTTAATACAGTTTAATCGAGAGACAAATATGTGTAACAACCATTCTGTAGATTATTTGCTATCACCATATTCATTTCCTTCCATGGAATGAAGCATACAACACCCATGGTGCTAATGCAATTTTAGAATTTGTTCAGTGAAGTGTTTAGCAAATAAATGTTCTAATGGTAACTAAAATTATCCACAGGTTTTTATTTTCCATTTTGACACTTTTCTGTTAAAATGTGTATTGTACAAAAGGGTGTTTATTTTAGCAGAAAAGCAGTTAAAGCTTGTGATGAAACCTGATCATGCAGTTGTTACTACTGTTTCAATTATAATGATAGTTGACTATTTGGCTCAGAAATAGTTAATATACCAGAATATCAGGTTTACAGGAAAAAAAAGATTGAATAATTTTACAGCTTATACAGTGATCTCCAGGAGTTTTTCACTGGAGAGTGGGAAGCAGAATTCCCCATCTGACATTTATGTAAAGGAGATTTTCAGTTTTAAAGTGGGTTTGGAGAACAGTACCCTAATATAGTTCAACAGTTGTTTGTGATAAATAACTTTGAATGAGTAAAGAAAAAACTTGTTTATCTTTATTATCAGCACAATGGGAGTGAGATGTGTTATGACAATGGCACTGTGTTGTATGAATTTGAACTACCTGAGATGCAGAGACAATACCAGTGAATACCAGTCATTCCAATATTGACAGAATTATTCCTATGCATTGTAACCTCATATTGTGCTATTACAACCACTTCTATCAGATTCCAATTTTCAGGTCAGATATAATTTTATGTAAGCAGACTGCAGACTAGCAGATCTAGATCACAGAAATGCTTGTAATTCTTTTTGTGAAAGTGTTTTGAAGTGCTTGTTTCACAAAAAGCAGATCAGGAAAGATGTTAAACTGAAGCAGCCAATGGGAAAGATGTTAAACTGAAGCAGCCAATGGGAAAGATATTAAACTGAAGCAGCCATTGGGAAAGATACTGAACTGAATGATGCTAAACTGAAGCAACCATTAGGAAAGACATTAAACTGGAATGATATTAAACTGAAGCATTTCATGGGAAAGAAATTAAACTGAAGCAGTCTGTGGGAAAAAAATTAAACTGAAGCAGCCAGTGGGAAAATACTTAACTGTAGTGGGAAAGATACTTAACTGAAAATATTAAACTGAAGCACTCAGTGGGAAGTATATTAAATTTAATCAATAAATGGGAAAGGTAAACAACTGAAAGATATTAAACTGATTAGCCAGTGGGAAAGATATTCAACTGAAAGATATTAAACTGAAGCAGCCAATGACTGTTATACATATACCTTGATGAAAATAAATGTGTGCTTCAACTTTCTAAATTGAATATGCAAGTCATCAATATTGGATGAACACCTTGCCTTTGGCTTTGCAGACATGTCTCCATGGAATTGTTGTAGTTATAAAAATAAATTGTTAGATTCAGATTTGAATTACTTTATATACTCACTTATACACACACACATAATGTGCAGGCAGATCAAAGTCTGTATTGTTGAGTCCAACTACAAACAACATAGACGATTTGCATTGCCGCATAATGTGCTGGCAGATTAGGGTCTGTATTGTTGAGTCAGCTACAAACAACGTAGATCATTTGCATTTTCACATAAAGTGCAGGCAAAATGAACTATATTGAGTCCAACTACAAAACAACACACTGTTGCACTGTCACATAATATTCAGGCAGATCAGGGTCTATATTGTCAAGTCCAGCTACAAACAACATAGATCATTTGCACTGTCACATGATGTATGGACAGATTGGGGTCTATATTGTTCAGTCCAACTACAAAAACAACATAGGCCATTTCTGCTGTCACAAAATGTGCAGAAGGATCAGGGTCCAGTTTGTTCTTTCTGCTTAATCCCAATAAATTGCATAGATCCAGATCTGCTAGTGCATTTTGCAGTGGTAGATTTCGGTCTATGCAGTTTGTAGTTGGATCTGACTCGCAAACAAGTATATATGGTATTTTTAAAATGGTGCTTGACTCAAAGTGCTATAATTTTTCAGTTATCAGGGTTAAATAAAATATAATTTTATTTGATACATTCTACCCTAAAGTTCAAAACCCCTGAAACCCCTGACCTCACTATTATGCCAGTTTTAAACCCCTGGAATCCCTGACCTCATTATTATGCTAATTTTAAACCCCTGGCCTCATTATTATGCCAATCTTAAACCCCAACCACATTATTATACCAATTTTAAATCCCAACCTCATTCTTATGCCAGTTTTAAACCACAACCTCATTATTATGCCAATTTTAAACCCCAACCTCATTATTATGCCAATTTTAATCCCCAACCTCATTATTATGCCCATTTTTAACCCAAACCTCATTATTATGCCAATTTTAAACCCTGACATTATTATGGGAATTTTAAAGCCCTGACTTCATTATTATACCAAATCTGTCTATTTACTAATGTTGGCATTATAATGGGCGTAAACTGTACACAGTTGTACAGTTACAAGAGATTGCATAGTTTTACTATTATGACATTCAGTATCCCATGTTTTCTTACAATTGGTGAAAATTCAGGTTTTTTTGGTAAATGCTAAATCATCAAGAATACCGATAACAACTTGCTAGACTGGTATTAGAATGTTACATCGCACATGAGCTTCAAGAAAAACACTTTTTTTTGGTACTTGTGTTTGTCCATCCATCCTTTCATCCTGTTAAATTTTGGTGGGCTAGGAGAATAGGCCCAGATGTGCTGTACTGTATGCTGTACTAGGCTGCCCATTGAGACAGCCTTTTTGCTATGGAATGTGTTCGTTGATAATACTCCAGCTGATCTGGTACTGGGCTTTTGAAAAGAGTTTGGTTTATGGTTAAAAAAAAATTCTTTCTTTAAATTTGATATGCCTGTCATAAGGTGCAACATTTCAGGTTATGATGTTATCTGTCTGTTACCAACAATGTGGATAGATTGCACTTGGAGTGTGGAAGAACCCTGTTGATTTTGAGGTCAGAAGCCCAAAGGGCAAGGTCATTAGCTGAAAGAAGAAAATTGGTTTCTTCACAACAACTTCAGTTTCCATGATCTATTATCCAAACTTTATGGCTTGCTTGCACATGGGTAAAGGAAGAAACAGCATAATGTGGGGAGGGGGGGGCAAAAGGTTAAAGGTCAAGATGACTGACAGAATAAAAATAGTTCTAAATCACTTATCTGGACCAAACTTTGTGGACGGCTTGCCATTTTGGTAAGAATGAAGACTACTGATATTGTGGGCAAAGGTCAAGGTCACTAACAACAAATACATGTGATTTCTGCACAAATTTTCAGTTATCCACATAGAGGACAATCAAACTATGGGACAGGTGTATTTAAGGTCTTTGCCTGTATTATGCACTTTTATTAAATAACACTCAGTAACAAGAATTATTTATAGGTGTCAAAAATGTACACTCCTTGGAAGGATGAACAGAGAATGCAAGAAAGTACTGAGAAGTGTTTAGACCTGTTGCATCATGAGTTGGTTTCAGTCCATTACAATGCTGATACTACATTTACCTGAAGTCTTTGAACATCCAAAATTTTGGACACCCATAATGTTTTACTCAACTGGTCAAACACCTGAAGAGCTTATGTGGTGGTTTTTCATTTGGCATCCATGATTTTGTTGTTGCTGTTCCTCCTAATGTTTTCAGAGGAAGGTCATGAAGCTTTGGACACTGATTCATTCAGAGGTTTAGTTGGTCCTAAACAAAAATAGTGCACCTTGGACAACCAGTATAGCTTGAACTCCTTCTGAACATATTGTCAAATTGACATCAGCTTTACAATGAAAGATATCTTATGAAATTGGTCCTAAATAAAAATGGTTCCAACCTGATATCCTGTATGGCCACCATGGCAACTATCATGAAAGTCGTATTATAGCAACTTCAGAACAGAAGGTCAAATTAGCATGGAGTTATACTAAAAGACTTATTGTACTGTTTATAGTTTGTCCTAAATAAAAATGGCAAAAATCTGACATCCCCAATGGCAATCATGGCAGCCATCTTGAATATTTTGTTATCTCTTCTTGTGAATTGGCAGTCACATTGAAACAGGGTGATATCTAGTTGGTCCTAACTTAAAATGGTGCTTATCAGACTTATAACAAGGTTTCCATGATGGCCATCTTTAAAATTTTGTTATTGTTACCTCCCCTAAAGGATAGGGATAGTAACACAGGGTTTTTGCTGATGACTTAAAATGTTAAAATGTCTAGTTGGTCCTAAATGAGGATGGTGCCAATCTGACATTCAAAATGGCTGTCAAGGAGGCCAACTTTAAATTCTTGTTATTGTTACTTCTGAGTGGATGCTTATAGTGACATGGGTTTTCACAAAGATTTCTTACAGTATATAGTTGGTTCTGAATGAAAATGGTTTCACTCAGACCTTCATTATGGTCACCATGGTAACCATCTTGAAAATATTATTATAGTTTCTTTCCTCAGATGGATAGTCATAGTGACATTAGGTATTCACTAAAAGATTTCTTAAGATATTCAGCTGGTCCTGTGCAGAGATGGTTCTGATCAATCTCCAATGCAGCCATCATGGTAACCATCTTTATCATATAGATAAAAGGTTTTCATGTGATAAGTAGTTTAAAGTCTTAAATCAAAATGGTGCCATTCAGGCCTCTAGTATGGTTGCCATGGTGGTCATTTTGAAAACTTTGTTATAATTTCTTCTTCTGAACAGATATTTACATAGACATGGGGTTTTCACTAAAATACTTAATGTAATGTCATGTTGGTTCTCAATGAAAATGGTGCTGATCAGAACACCAGCATGGTGGCCATCTTGAAATCTTGTTATCAGGACTCCTGTTGAAGGGGTTTTCACTAAAATACTTTTCACCACATGTAGTCCATCCTGTATTGAAATCATGTCAGTTTGATCTCCTAAAATTTTAAAATTCTCACAACTACCACTTCTCCTGAACAGATTGTCATGCCAACACTAACCCACCTCCCCCTAGTTTCACTCTTGCAGTATATGGTTGTTCCTATGTTAATATGATGCTGATATAATCTCCAAACTGGCTTCCATTCTGAAAATCTTCAGATGACTACTTCTGAGTGGATGGTTGCATTGACAGGAATTTTTTCTAAAACACTATATCAATGAAAATGATGCTCATCCGATCACCAACATGGCACCAATTGACTGTCTCAAAAATCTTGTTATCATTACTTTGTTTGCACCAATTGACTGTCTCAAAAATCTTGTTATCACTACTTTGTTTGCGTAAACCGACATGGGGTTATCATCAAAACACTTATTGCAATTTTTAATTGGCTTTGAATGAAAATGGTTCAGATCTGACCACAACATATCCACATTTCTGTGAAGAGTTTTTAAAACCAGACCTAATTGACCTTTAGGTCAAGTCATAAATCATTGCTTGCATTTTTGTACTTCATTGGGCTTATGAACAAGTGATATAACTGTACAAATGATTTTAGAGGCTTTGTTACTGGGGCTTTCCCAGGTTCTTCCTCTACCAGTTATACTGTCTGCTATGTATTGCCTATCATGCACTGAAAAATGGCATTAAACCCAAAACAACAATAACATCAACAACAACAGACTTTGTGCTTAGTTCCATTCTAATAAACAAGTTGATAGTCAGCAGTCTTACATTGATTTTTAAGGTCAAAGGTCATGACTGTCAGGTTTCAAGCTGTACAGGCATATGGTCATTATAACACAAATATATATGAATGGATTTTTATCAAACCTAGTTTGTAGATAAATTAAAAGAATACCATATATAATGGCCCGTCAAAAACAATGTTGTTTTTTGTTGTTGCCAAAACTTATTGGTTACAGATTAAACACAGTTTAATATGTGTGTATATCTTGACATTGTCCAATAAAATTTAGTTCAGTGATTTTCTGTC
Source organism: Megalonaias nervosa (assembly GCA_016617855.1). NCBI lineage: Eukaryota > Metazoa > Mollusca > Bivalvia > Unionida > Unionidae > Megalonaias > Megalonaias nervosa. The sequence goes on from JAECUM010000580.1 coordinate 161,285, forward strand.
CATGATGTCAGGTTCAAGGTCAAAGGCCATGACAAATAATGTTGTACTGCACTTGACAGATATCAAGTGAACCTGTTGACTTGAACATGTCAGGAAATAGCTTTGTTATTAAATTTGGTATGTTGCAGTTTCTTAATAATATCCAGCAGGTCATGGACATTATTTGTGGGCTTGACAAAAAGGGTGTCTCTCATTAAGTCAATTTGTTCTTTGGACAGTTCATGCAAAATTTGTTTAAAGGGTATACCATTATGTGCTGGGGTGGTCTCATTAGCATATCCATAGCAATGGGGTGATCTCATTAATATATCCATAGCAATGGGGTGATCTCATTAATATATCCATAGCAATGGGGTGGTCTCATTAGCATATCCTTATCATTCAGCTTTAAAGCAGATACTTCTTCTCCAGAACAGCTTTGCCAGTTTTGGTCAAACTTACTACAAACATTCCTTAGCTCATGCACTGCCAAATTATGAAAATGGTATCATCCTTAGTAATTGTAGAGTTTCTAGAGATTCTGGGAGTAAACCTGTTTCTGAGCTAAGTTTGATCACTCTTGAAATGTTCCTTGGGACATGTTGTATCTAAATTGTGTTCATGGTTACATGGTGGGGGAGCTGGGTCTTTGATGGTCACAGTTTGTTGCTGGTTCCACAGAGATAATCTTATAATAAATGTATGGGCTGTATGCCTTAGTAGTAAACCCTTCCCCCCCCCCCCCGAATCCTAGGGAATAAAATCAACACTTGCCCTGCAAAATTATTCAAGATGGAATACAACACCCTAGAGGTAATGAAAGTTTCCTCCCAAACACTGATTCATGCATGTTTTATGACCCTAGGAGTTAATTAATAGGCTGAACTAAACACAGCATGTTGAAATGAGTTTCATTAGCTTTGTCACTATATTGATAGACTGGGAAATGATAATATCTGGTTTAGACTGGAAAAAATAAATCAGTAAAACTGAGTAGATGTTTTTGGACTGCCTTGCACTGAACCTGTTTGCAATAAAAGGAATTAAAACTCAAAATACATTATATTTAATGGCAGGAATTCTGTAATTATCCATAATGCTTGATGATGAAGATTAATATTAATTGATTTAAAGTCAAAGTTCCAATACCATTCATTTTATTTATAAAAAAAATAAACATATTTGATAGGCAGGAATTCAGTGATTATCGATAACGCTTGATGCGAAAGACTGATATCACTTGGCTAAAAGTCAGACTTATAAAGTTTTAATATGATTAATTTTTCTATAAAAAAGAAATGAGTTTATATTACACGAGTGCCACTGTCATTATGATGCAATTGAAGGGCAAAGTTTAAAGTGAAAAAGGAGCCTTAAATCCATGGTTTTGCAGAAAAGTTTGACAATCAAAAAGTTCTTGATAATGTTCATCTCTGCTTGATAAATTCTTTGTACATTTGTTCTAGGAACAGAAGTATGTTGTGTTTTACTTAGTCCAATAAATCGGCCTCCTCTCCCCCATCCTGTGTTGACAATTTGAGGATCTGATGTCACCTACTCTAAAAGTTGAAAAATGTTTGCAGACAGATCTGTCCACAACACATCAACGTACATTTCAGACACTTAATGGTATTTCTCAGATGTCTTGAGCTACTGTCAGTTGAAGGGTCTGTTTCATGATATGTACAGAATATTTCTTATGTTTGATGACTTGTAAATCCACATGGAATTACACAACTCTATGGCTGTTTTGGATTTTGTGACTGCATATCTCTATTATCAAATACTGGTAAGACTGTAAACTGTATGCTGGTGTGTTCTGAACAAATCTGTACGTGGCAAAATTGCATATTTTAATATCAGCAATACGGTTACCTGTTGCTATTGCTAACTTTTCATGGATGGAAATTAGCCTCATCCGTTTGATAATTCCTCCCTTAGGGTGACTTTCTCAGAAGATTTCAGAGGCTTGCCCAATGACCTGACACATGCCCAGGAGTCTCATCATTTTTTCCAAATGTTGCAGTTTTTACAGTTGGAAAGTTTACATTTCATGAAAAATTGCTTTTGCTTGACATCTGCTATCGCAAATTGGGTATTTTAATAGCAGCAATAACTTGTCCATTGCTACCTTCATTGGTTTACAATTTACAATTGATGGTGGTGGTAAGATAGGGTAACTTCAAACAATTCTAAGTAAAGGCTCCCTTTGAGAGGCAAAGGCTTGAGAACATAGTGAAGTGACCTCCCCTTGTTACTGATTCACTAAGCTGAGCATCGTTGGCAGTGACTGCCTTGTTACAATTTATGGGTTAAGGTGATCCACAAGAGTTCCTGTATTTCATGGGTTTAGCAGACTGGATAAAGATCAGTCATCTGGTGACTGACAGTGGATGATTGCCTGTGATATTAACAATTGTGTTCACAGCCAGATGGCAGAAAGTCTGGTCATGGTGGAACAGGACCATTGTAGCTGGCATGATGTTGACCAGTTTATTAAGTTAGGACAGGGTACAGGACATTTGATCCATGTAGCCCGCCTTTAAATCTGAAGTTTGAGAATCTCACACAAGACAGGTGATAAAGGCGATTGGGTGTTGAGCCCATGCATTAACAGCCTTCTGATTCTGCCAAGAAGGTTTATCATAATGCAGTGGTGAGGGAGCAGTCAAAGCTGTCTCTAATCATGATAGCTTGGATTGTTACTGGTTGATAAATCGTGTGGAGTGTGATACACATGGAGAAGCCAGTCATTTCCCACCATGATAGCAACATGCAAACTGATGACTTCGTTGTTCCTCAAGGCATGCTTCTGCACCTTTCCCTTTACTACCCCTATTACTATAGCCCATTAACTTTCTGTCCATAATGTACAAGTCAGACATGTATTCATAGATTGGCTACCAGAGCAAGCTACACATGTAGAGTGGTTGTCAGTCCTGTGTTTCCAATGTTTACAAAGCTTACATTTGGTCTTGCCCATTTGTCTAAATCTCTAAGACAAAATAGAGCAGACAATACATACAGGTGTATTACAGCACTGTCCTGCTTTATGAACTCAGTGTACATGTAGAGCCAAACTATGACAGTTACCTGTAAAAGGGCACATATTTCTGCCAATACAGGTATTGGAGTGTTGCTATTAATATCAATGAAGTGGATGCTAATATACCAATTATAATACAAGTTACCTGTAGGAAAGGCCAATTGGAGAGCATTATAGATAGTAGGTATGGGAATGGAGAAGCCCTCATCAGTAAGCACCTCAGATGCTGTCTTGCACTGTGCAGTAGGGACTGGTTTTGTGGAGTGCATACTTTGTGAATTGCTACCAAAAGTTATGGAGGATACAATAGCCCTGTTCCATTATTCTCGGACTCATGAGGTCAGTAATGAAACCAGTCCTGCCTATCAGTATCCTGACATTCCGACATCATTGCACTGGCATTCTTAAGGCTCAGTCAATCCATAGTACCAGAATGCACACAGCTCACTCTATGGCCAGTTGTGCCACAGTATCTACTTAATATAGGCACTTCTCAGGGGACACGGTCCTGAAGATCAATTACAAGTTATAACCCCGGGTTCCCAAGAATCAGTGTGAATAAAAGCACAGAGAAAGAAATAGTTACACCCCAATTTCTCTCCATGCCATCAGATATGGATGATTGCTTACAGTCAACACTGAGCCCAATCCAGCTTTCCTGTAAGACTGAGGAGGCTGCTTACGATGATCTAATGTCATGTATTCTCTCCCCACATACATCGCCTGTTTTTCAGGCCATGATACTGTTGTCCCAATGGCAACTGGAACTTTGCTCCTTGGAACAAACAATGCAAAGGAGGTCCCATTTCAGGAATGGAAGAACCTCACTTAGCTTATGTTGGATGGTCTCTTACAGAAACAACATTCGAGTGGACAGTTTGTACAGATGCGAGCAAAATCTATCATGGGTTTTGTGGGGCCTTTTGTTTGTGTTTTTTTTAAAGAAGAACTTGTCAAAACCATTGGTTGAAGCTTTGGAGAACCCTCGAGACAGTTTTCTTGCTCTCCTTGGTGTCAGCAAGAAGTAGGAGTGAGCTTTATGCTTTATCCATAGAACCAGACTGTTCATGGTTCAGTGGCAACTATAAGTTGGTTTCTCTCCTTTGCCAACCAGTTATTTTTTTAAAGTCAAAAACCAGTTTCTATCACAAAATCAGTAGACTGACCTTTATATCCTGTTAGGGCTTTATGTTTTTATTTGGCTGCTCTAAAGGGCAAAGAAAGGGTGTCTTTTCTTCCCTCTTAAAGGTTCACCTGATAGTTCTTCAACTATTTTGAGGAAAATTGCATCAACTGTTAAGAGAGCTTATCAGTCCCTTACCAAGAGGGACCTTTCATTCATTATTTGGTTACATTTATTTTTTTTATTTGGTTACATTTATGTTTTTATTTGGTTACATTTACATTTTTATTCGTTTACTTTTATGTTTCTATTCAGTTACACTTACATCATACAGGTACATTTAAAAATTGCTATCCTGCCTGCAACCAGGAGGAAATTGCACATATCTGGGGTTGGGCATGAAAGGCACTGTGAAGGGAGGAGACTGGCCATCTATTTGTACCTAGTTGTATCACTGTAAACAATATTGTGATGGATTAAGCTTGCAGTTTCATGAAGACAACATACTACAGAAATGAAGAATTTGCATTTTTTAGTCTATTCTTATGAAGAAAACAAAATTTGAAAAAGATTGTCTACAGAGCCAATTTATGATTGAGACAAGTTTTGGCACATTGTAAAATGTTGAATATTGGTAAATATTATTCTTTTGTTCATTTCTATAAAAAAGTTCCTAAATGAAATAATGTTCTTGATCCTGACTGGAACATTGTTGCATTATCCACAGAGTCCTATTTGTTCCAGTTGATCAGTTTGGTCAAGCATTGGTCACTTTTATTGAAATGATGAGTTACTTCATCATTTAAAATATATGGAATTAATTTTGATCAAAAAATATTAGTTCTGCACCATTCCACTGAATTTCTGAATTATTTGGCTGTTTAAAAAACATTAGCCCCAGTTTTGGCAAGACATCAGTGTATATACAAATTTGATCAATTTTTCATCATAAACTGATGATCGAACATAACAATTTTATTTCATTCCCAACACTACCCTCCTCTTTCATTCATTGCTGTATTATAGAAATTTCTTGATGCCACACTAATAAGACAGAGTCACAATGAAGAAGAAATGGCATGCACTGATTATAGCTTTATGATTTAATTTCGTTAGACAGAAATAAAAAAAAATCACCTGTTTCCTGGTTTCTTTCATGCTTTGATGTAAACTTAATAATTAATCCCCAATGGTCCAGCCAGAAGTCTCTAATGTGATTAACTCTTTTTGTGCCAGTATATCCTGGAATCCATGGGTTGTCCAAAATGTAGTCCAAATTACCAGTCTGCTACAATTGCATCCTCTCTGATGAGACTGACCTTTCTTGTAATGAAAATGTGACCCTGTAAAAGGGGTGGGGTACAAATCGTAAAAATCTACCATTTTTGGTTTGGGGCAAGCTGGTTTCTGGTCTGGGCAGAGCATATCTTGCAGGAGAGCGCTCAACAGGGGGACCACTCAATGTATAATCAATGAAATGTTATAATGCAGCAAAACCTGAGTCTGTGTAACTGAAGCATGAAGCATGCATACACTCATCATCATCTGAATCACATTCTCTATCCCCCTTTAAAGCATATTCTGCTAGTGACTTTAAAAACTAAAAGTAATTTGAAACATTCAGCTTTTAGTAACATGGCATTTATAGAGTTTTTGAGGTTTCCAATTGTATTTTAATACAAATGTGATATCAATTTAACAGAAGTTAGCAAAAAAATGTTCCCTAAATTGAGATTTTGATCTTATCAAACATTAGTATAATAGCATCTTTACATTTGAATTCTAGTCAGAAGCATGGCTGTTTATAAGGAATAAAAACCTTTATATTATACCTTGAGATCTAAAATTGTAAATGATGGAGTCTCATTATGTCTTAAAAACATGTGGTAATTTGATATTTTTTCTTGGTTTTTAAGAATGTTTTGGAGATTTTTCTCTGCCAGTAATAAACATCTATTTTGGGTAAATGATAAGGTTTAAAACATTGTATTTAGTATTAGCAAAATGTATTCTTAATGGTAAGGTAATGAGACATACAGTGTGGGCTCTTCATGTTTCACAAAGAATTGTAAAGGGACAGCAAAATCTGTCCATTATAGCCAGGTATTCTCAATGCAGGGAATGAAAGTGAAATTAAGAAGATGGTCTCATCCATGTTTTCCTTTAACAAGCACCATATATTGGTATACTCAGTTAAAAGTTGGGTCCAAGTGCAACAACATAGACTCAAATCTGCTATTGCATAATGTGATGGCAGATCTGGGTCTATGAAGTGTGTAATTCAATCTGACTTTTAAGCTTTGAAATTCTGAATAAAGCTTTGGGTCTCGTTTGAAGATCATAAAACTCAAAGCTGAGTGTTCATTCTTGGCCAATCAGAAGTTAAGTTGCAAAAGTAAAGTCATATGTGATTGGCTGAGACAGGTTTAAGGATTTCCAGGCCTTGTTCCCTACAGCAAAGTTCCACATCTTATATTTTCATCAAAAACATTTTCCCAAAGGCACTGATGATTTAACAATGAACATACCAGTTTTTCTAGGTTCACTGCTATCCAATTAAGATAATTCGAAACTTAATTCATCCTCCCATGCAAGCAAATCAATTTTAATGGGGATTTTTCTGGGTTTCATCATAGACATTTATAATCAATCAAAATTGTCTGGTTAGTGCTGGTTATGAATGCAATACCTTTCCTGGATAAAGCATTTCATGGCACAATATGGTGTTTCAGTGTTTGCAATCAGAAAACATCCCTTAATCATGTTTTACTCATTCCTCCTAGAACTGTAAAGGCTTTATGTTTTTATTATCATGGATAAGTATAGAAAAAATTGATTAGTAGGATTTATATTTCCGAGGGAGACAAAGCTTTGCTTCAGTAATAGTTGTAAATTTAAATTATTTATTCATCAAAATTACATTGGTCTTTTCATCAAGTTTCAACTTAGCATTATGTTTAGTACATCATTGATCTCTAATGTAATTTCAGTCAATATATTTTGTTGATCAAGGGTATGTCATTCATTAAATATAAATACAAATATATACTGGCAAAAAGTTAGGTCCTATTGCAAAGACCATAAAACGTAATCTGCTGCCGTATAAATGTGCTGGCAGATCAGGATCCATGTTTGATCTGCTGATTACTCCTAACTTCACAGACCCAGATCAGCTGGTGCATTATGAGATGGCAGATCCAAGCAGCTGGATCAGAATAGTGTGCTGTACCTCATGACATATCTGCTGTCTTAAACAAATGAAGAAAATCACAGGAGATTGTTTTGGGATCATAAGTCCAGATTTTGGTGGCCAGCCAGTTTTTAATGGAAGACCATATCAACATGGTGTTTTCATTTAGAGACGTTAATATGAAGTATGTCCTGAATGAAAATGGTATGACTTTGACCTTGACTTTGACCTTCTGTCTGTCTCAGCATGTACAAATTTTGATATTATGTTTGTTACCATATTCAGTAGTTTGAGTTTCTGAAAAATATCTAAAAGATTTCAATACTTGAAAATAATTAACAATAAACCCTGATCCGTCATTATATGATGACTGAAGCATAGACCCTGATCTGTCATATTATTGAAGCACATATCCTTATCTGTCATATGATTGAAGTATAGACCCTTATCTGTTATATGATGACCAAAGCACAGACCCTGATCCATCATTATATGAAGACAAGCATAGACCCTGATCTGTCATTATATGAAGACAAGCATAGACCCTGATCTGTCATATTATGACATGTACACCCTGAGCTATCATTATATGATGACAGGCATAGACCCTGATCTGTATCATACAACAAGCATCAACCCTGAACTATCATAATATGATGATAAGCATAGAGCCTGATCTGTCATTATATGATGATAAGCATAGACCCTAATCTGTCATTATAGGAAGACACACATGGACCATGATGTGCCATTACATGATGACAAGCATAGATCCTGATCTGTCTTTATATGATGACAAGCATAGACCTTGGCCTATCATATGATGACAAGCATAGACCCTAATCTGTCATTATATGATGACAACCATAGACCTAGATGTGCCATTTTATGATAACAAGCATAGTCCCTGATCTGTCATATTGTGACAAGTTTAGAACCTGATCTGTCATATGATGTCAGGCATAGACCCTGATCTGTCAGTATATGATGACAAGCACAGAGCCTGATTTTTAATAAATGATGACAAGCATGGACCTGGATGATGACAACTAAAACATAGACCCTGATCTGTCATGATATGATTGAAGCATAGACCCTTGTCTGTCATTATATGATGAAAAGCATAGACCCAGATGATGACAACTGAAACATAGACCCTGATCTGCCATTATGTGAAGACTGAAGCATAGAAAGATCTGTCATAAGATAATAACAGATCTTGGTATGTGCTGTTCACAGTCAGTTGTGCATTATGCACAAATAAATATAGTAATCATGTTAGCACAATGCTATGTTAGTCATTATGCACAAATACAATAATCAGATGTTTTACTGTTGGGTGCTTAATTTATACAAACATATACAGTAATCAAATGTTAGACCTTTTTTGAGTGCACATTATGCACAAACAAATACAGTAATTAGGTTTTACCTTTATGATGCTTATTATGTCAAATACAGTATTCAGATGTTACACCTTAGGGTGCACAATTTATGCAGATGAAATATAGTTACCATATTTTATACCTTTTGTGTGCTCATTATTCACAAATTAATATATACAAGCTTTTGTTGGATCTTTCAGGTGATTATTATGCCCCAGTGTATACATTAGTCATGTGTTAGACCTTTCAGGTGCTCATGGTACCACTCCGGTGGCCTAAGTGGTTAAAGTGTCCACCTCAGATGTGGGAGGTCATGGGTTTGAACCCCGGACGATTCATACCAAAGACTTATAAAATGTACTAACAGCTGCCTTGCTTGGTCCTCAGCATTAAGAGGTTAGTGTTAGGACTGGTCGGCCTGGTGTCGGGATAATGTGACTGGGTGGGACATGAGGCTACATGTCCACATTCTAATGCCCAGTGCTAGACATCACTATAAACTGCCACAATGCTGACATCATAGTGATATGACTGGAAAATTGTTAAAGTTACGTTAAAAATCCAAATCACACACACACACACACACACACAGGTGCCCATGGTATGCAAATATGGGAAACATGTTGGTACTTTGTGTGTATATAACATACAAACAAATATAGTAATGATTTGTTACACTGTAATAACATGGATAACCAGTCTTTTCAAGTCAGTAATTTATTTACAGGATTTAAATCATTTCAGTATGAAAGGTCTCTCAGAGAGTTAAAATTCCAAATATGGCTCTCAAGTCAGGATTTAAATCATTTCAGTATGAAAGGTCTCTCAGAGAGTTAAAATTCCAAGTACGGCTCTCAAGTCTAGACATGAGGTATTATTAGGAGATTTATAGCTTTATCATTTTCCATATATGCCATCATAGGAATTAACAATCGGCTTGTTTAACACACTATAAAGTATTATCATGAAGGTTACTGAGCAAGGGTACCTTTTACATGCTTTGGTTTCCATCAGACATTTCATTTGATACAAGGAATTGATGCTGAAATATTGCATTCATTTGGCACTGCACTTATATTGATTTTCATTGGGAAAGTTTTAATTAATCTAGTTTGGACTGCACAAGTTGTTTACTGCAGTGGATTGGTTTATTTTTATGACATAATTTTGTTCATTTTGTGAAAAATGAGAGTTTTTGTTTGTACTTAAATTTGTGGACTAGGGAAGGGGACATGTTGTTTACACAGAAGGATCATTGTTCATTGAGTCTTTAAATATGTGCCTGGAGCAAGTGAGAAAGAAAACATGAAATTGGTGTCCCACAAAAATTAGTAAATGAACATATCCTCTTTGTAAAAAATTGTTGTAGCGAATATGTTGTGAAACAGGAGAAACAAATAAGAGAAATTGCTGTGCTAGTTTTGTCACTGCTTTCATTATATTAACGGAGTAAATCCTGATTTAATTGACTTTTTTGAGCAACCATCTGTCATTTATGACTGTAATGAGCAACCAGCTGCTGAATGTGACCAGCAGCCATGATTTTTAGGCAGAATGTACATCTTAACACTGCTGTGAACAACTGCATTGAAAAACCAGTTATAAACACTTTTTAACTGACCACTATTTAATCCATTTTAATTACAATTGCAAAGGTACATCTGCAAGCAGAGTGCAGTTTTATTTTGAACCCAAAAATAAGAACTTCCATATGAAACTTTAAAAGGTAAAGTTGAGTTTGACTTAACTGGTTGTCTTCAATCTACAGGTAACGTTGTATGCTGCATACCATAAACCAGTCTAAAGTACATGTCACTTACTGACATCTTGGTGCTGAAATCGTGTAGAACCGCATTATGATTTACCATTCCTCTTTTAATGGAGACAGTAATGGACATAGATAGTTCAAAGGTTCAGGGCCAGCCTTAGAAAACACAGGGCCCTGATTTGGATAATTTTGGTGGGGCCCCCTGGATTTACGTTTGGGGCCCTCTGTAAGCACATCATTTGGAAATAAAATTTTCAAAAAGTTTATATGATATTGAAATTTAAATTTTCTTCCATCACTTTAAAATTACTTTTTCTCTATAGATATCTTTTATAAAATTACTAACACGAGGGGCCCTTCTGAGCAAGGGGCCCAATTGGGCCAAATTGGCCTAAGGCCAGCCCTGCAAAGGTTTGTGTTGTTTCTCTGTTAATAGTTCAGAGGTTTGTATTGTTTCTCTGTTGTGAATATCCGGCACACAACTGACAAGAAACTGACCAATTTCCTCTTGATGATGGAATCCTACATTTTAATGCATATATTCAACCTGTGCTAGATTATTGCCTTAATGCAGTGGTTCTTTAAACCCCTTCTTGGGCGGCAACCTAGATTAGACTTGTGGTGTTATCCTTATGGCCCATCAAATGCTAAAAACACCACTTGGATAGGAAATTTTAAATTATTAAGGTTGATCTTGGCGACCCACTCAAAACAGCATAGTGACCCAGTTTGGGGTCATGGCTTATGGGTTGAAAACCACTGCCTTAATGCATGATGAAACTGCTCCAGATGAAACCTTGACAATTTAAAAATTTAAAAAAGAGTGTCATGTATTCCTTTGATTCATCCTTGGAACCCCTTTTGACAGAATTAAGTTAGATGAAAATTAATAAAAGAATTATTTACAATAAAAATATTTTAGTATATAAAACTCTAAATGGAACTGCACCACAATATCAATAAGACATGTTGCAACAGCTACGCTGCACCACAATATCAATAAGATGTGCTGCAACAGCTACACTGCACCACATTATCAATAAGACGTGTTGCAACAGCTACACTGCACCATAATATCTACAAAGACAGGTTGAGATAGATACACTGTACCACAATATAAGGCATTTTTAGAAGATACACTGCACAACAATATCTAAAAGACATTTTTAGACATACACTGTACCATAATATGTAAAAGACATGTTTAGATAGATACACAACACCACACTACCTACAAGACATGTTTAGACATACACTGTACCATAATAACTAAAGGACCTGTTTAGACAGATACACTGCACCACAATATTTACAAGAAACGTTTAGGCACATAAAGTCTGAAGTTAGCCACTACACTCTAGAAGATGGAAAACTTGCTGCCAAAACAGGAAATACAGCAATTTAAGAAGAGCTTTAGATTTTCAAGGCATTTGGTCTGGAACAGCTTGCCTTTTAATATAAAAATAATCAAAATTCCCTTGATGCTTTTAAATAGAAAACTTTGTCAACATGTTAAGTAAGAAACACATATTCTGTTTTGACTAATGTTAAATCTGCCAGTGACCTTGTAAGAATACTACATCTAATGTAGTTCACTGTATAGATGTGGATTTTAGATACTGGCCTATAAAAAGAAATTATCCAGGAAATACTGGATAATGGGCTTTTCTTGTAGTTGTTTGGATAAATAGGAAATTTTCTTAAATTTTTGTACAAACAGGGGTAGCCTTGTAAGGTGTTTCCCAGAATCTAAATGAGAAAAAGTTTGAACTGTGTATTGCTGCTGTAGAGGGTCACAGAAATTGTAAAATGCATCGGAATTGCCCTCCATATATCACATTTCATTCTGGTATGCCTTGTGTCCATTCAGATTTGCAGTTTTCTTCTGAAAGAAAAAAAATGGCCAGTCAATTTAAGCCAGGTTTTGTGGCATTAAGATCTTTTACATTTGTACAAATTATGCCAAATCCAAAATTAGCTATGGCCACCATTATTTAAAAAAATAGAACTTTAAAAAGAAACAATTGTTTAAAAATATTTCACAAAATGTCCCAGAGAACTTTCTGGCTCTAAAGCCTCTAAAGTTTAGAGAAAAAATAAAAGTACACCAGCAAATGTTGGTGCCATTGTCTGTACAAATGCTGATCAAGTTTGAAATTTGAAATTGTAAGCTTGAATGACTTGTTTATTCCATGACTGTTAAGCTATAGTAATTTTGCATCAATTGGGCTTTTTAAAATTTGTGCAAATTATCATTATTTACCATCAGCTATGGCTACTATGAATGCAAATATAAAAACTTCAAAGACTTCAAGGCATTAAAGTTTGTACAAATGATGCAAATCCAGTATCAAATGTGGCCACTATTTCTAAAATTAGAACATTTTTTGGTACAAATGATGCAAGTCCAGTATCAAGTATGGCCACTGTTACTAAAATTAGAACATTTTTTGGTACAAATGATGCAAGTCCAGTATCAAGTATGGCCACTGTTTCTAAAATTAGAACATTTTTAAAAAAATGTAACTTGTCAAATGATGCCTAGTTTTCCTCATGAGTTGTCATTACCAACCATGATTACCTGGCCAAATTCTATTTCATATTGTTAATAGGTCAGCATTAGTTGGGTGACTTTGACCTATTATGTATGTGTTCAGTTTCATTCTCTCAACTGTGTTTTCCTGGGCAAGGCACTTCACTCCCATTCCTTCTCTCTGCTACATAGCCTTTCAGGTACTTATGTGCTTTTAAACACCCCTTATTATATCTTTTGACAAGATGCAAGTATTGCTTAATTTACATGATGATTCTTGTTGTGGACATGAAAAGAGATCCAAATCACATGAGATGCTGAAGTAAACCAGTGAGCAAGAGCAGTCATGTGGACCCTTGTTTACTTGCTTACGAGTTTCTGATAATTTGGGGAGGCCCTGTAGCGTAGCTGGTAGTGAGACAGACTTCTAATCCAAGAGACTTGAGATGGATACCTACCTAGGCTGGCCTGGGTCTGCTGCCTCTTTGTGTCCTGGGGATAGGTGCTAAGCTCCCATTTCCTCTGCATGATACAGCTAATAATGTGTTAAAAGTGCCCATAAAACCAACAAAACCATATTCAAAATTCATTCCTGAAAAGTAAGTAATTTTCATGGCTGTTTTCTTGCAGATGACCACAGTAGGGTGATTCTGACTGATCTACCACCAGATGAAACCAATGGCTACATCAATGCTAGCTTTATTGAGGTAAAATACCAAGCTCCTCTCCATAATTACATTGTATTTGTGTATTTTATTCATGTAGACATGTATTTTTACTTTCTTCAAATCTTCCATTTCTTTCATTTATAAACCTGGAAGTAAACTTTCCATGAGCCCGGCTGTACATATTCCGAGGTTTCCTAGGAAACCTTGGACAAATATTCCTAGGAAGAACCTCGGAGTATTGGTTGCTGACTTTCTGAGGTAATAGTCCAAGGACAAAATTTTTTTATACCAATGTCCAAGGTTTTTATTGTCAAATGTCTGAGGTTGACCTCAGACTTCCAAGGTTTTTTGTAACCAATACTTGGCAGTTTCCTAGGAATCCTCAGACATGTCCATGGTTTTCAAGCATTCTGAGAATTCCTTGGACATATCGTCTGAGGTTTCCTAGGACATATCGTCCGAGGATTCCAAGGACATATCATCCAAGGATACCTCGGACACCTCCCTGGCATAAAACATCAGACCAAGAATTGAAGCAAATATTACAGAATATAAGAATACATTTTATTTTTAATTTGTTCAACAAGTACAAATAAAATTTTAAAAGGTCCAAATATCAAGAATGCCTATAAGGTTCCTTTAGTGCCAAATTGTCCATTTAATTTTGAAAATCCATCTATTTATATCCTGGTTTCTTGGTGGTTTTAGCACTTTATTGATTTTCTTGTTTATCATCACCTCTTTGATATTCTGCCATTTCTTTTGGATCAGTTCTGTAAAAAAAAAAAATATTGGTTGAAAATATAAAATGTAATGAATTAATAAAACAAATAGTACACATATAATATGACTGTTACTGGCAGCCTTAAATTTACAAATCATGTTTGGAATCTTTTAGTTCTGAAAACAAGGTATTAAAACTGAAAACACTACATTTCTATAACAGACTGTTCTTTGAATTTGGGACCATCATTCTAAATTGTTGATAACAAATACAGTCAAGATTATATTCTGTTCCTGGCTCAATGCCTTACAAGTTCAAACTAATGTATTCAATCAATTATAAGATCCTGATGCATCCCTTTAAAGATATTATTAAAATTATTCAGAATTAATATCTTATTATTTCATTGTACTGTAATCAACCCTTAAAGATATGACACAATGCTTGTTGCTTAAAAAAGTTCTCAGAAAGTTTGAAATTGCTGCATCTTTATCTTACCTTGGACTTTTTTGGTGTTATTGTCTTAGTCTGTTTTGGTGTTGCCATCTTGGTGGTCTATTTTGTTGCTATTGTCTTAGCTGATTTTGGTGGTTTTGGTGATTGTGTATTTGCATCTTTACTTGTTTCAACCCTAAATTTAAAAAACAGTGCAAACTTTTCAAATAATATGCAATACATTCCATCCATTTACTAGTGATGGGAAATGATTACTTGGGAAAAAAACACATATATCCATGTTTATTGCTCTGGTTTGGCATGTTGGCCTTTAAAAATAAAAATAATAATCATTTTAATTATGTAACCTGACATTCTTTATAAAGTTAAGAGATCACTGATGCTTGCATTTTTGCAAATTCGTATGCAACAGGTAAAATAGAGCATGAGATTGGTATAATGGTCACCATATTTCCTTTTCAGTTAGACAATCAAAAGAAATCCAATTTAAGTACTATTTAATATCATCAACATACGACATGCATGAGCATTAATCATTATAATATGGTACACAAATTTACACCCGAAATGAAGGGCATATACTGTCAGGGTTTGCAAGGTCTATAAAGTTGTTTAACAGTGGCCATCATGTAATGTCACGAATCACAACCTCGTATCTAAATGCAGTATGCAGATGCAATTTCGGACAAACACATGATAATATGGCAGGCCAGTACAGTTATTTAAATTATAAAATACTGTACTTAAAGAATATGGATAAAGTAATTTAGCTTTTCATCAGTATACTGAAGCAGTAATGAATCTGATTGATTGCTTTTGTAGATTTTCTTGCTGCCTAGCAACCTGTATGCATGGATGTTTTGTTCTATTCTTACATGTCTTTAATGCTATTCATAAACTTATTCTTCTGATTTAATGCACTATAATAATTATGTACACAGTTATTCTAAGATTCATTTTTGATTCATTAAATATTTTTCAGATTTTATTGTTCTTTCAACAATTTTAAACATGACTTCATTTTCATGTTTAATAATAATAAATAATTAAAACAATAATTCTTTTCTTCTAAATTCAACTAATGTTAATGTGTTAGTTTGCTTTACTCCATTCAAAATGGACATAGTTAAAAAAAATTATCATTAAAATGCACTGTATTCTTGTAATTCACTTCCAAAGAATTACAACTGAATCATACAAAGATAAAATCAGAAAAACAACAGCAATAAGAGATTATTATTATTATTATTATGATTATTATTATGATTATTATTATTATCATATAGCTATAAAGATTAAACAATGCATAGAAGCAGGAATACTCAGTCCAATTTCCATGCCATCATTTCACGACAATTATTGTTTTTAAAAATCCCTCTTCAGCAACACAAATAAGCTATCAATGAGATAAAGATGAAAACAACAATAAGATTTACTGAATGCTGTAGGCCTACATGTTTGTGGGAATACAATATGGCTGATGGCACAATGTCTAGTTGGTAAATGACATCATACAGTATTTATAGCTTGCTAAACAACCCCATTCCCACCGAAAACAGATGCAGTCAACTGAAAAACTGATGCAGTGTACAGCCAGCCTATGAAACGAGAACCTATACATGTTCGTATCTTTTTCAGATTTAATGTAATATAATAAAAAAGAAATGAACTTACCTCCAATCCTTCCAATAATTTCTTCTGTAATCATAAAACTCGGCAACCTTGCAGACACCAAATCTCTGACTTTGTAATCTTCGATTGCCTTTCTCGGCTGAACAATATTTAGGAGGTTAAGAACATTTCCGGTAATAGGATCATCATATATATAATGCAAACAAGTTCATGGCAATTGATGAATCCATCCATTTATAATGCAAGTTTTTCACAGACCAGTTTGCTTTCAACGGACCACTTTCAAATTTATTATTATGGCATGTACAAGATTGATTGATGAATTGGCTGCTGCGATTGGATAATTCTATTCTCTTCAACCAGTGGAAGAATGCGAAAGAAATATTTCCCAGAACTTTCCACAACTTAAGTATTTTTTAAATTTAAAAGCAGTAAGTAGATAAGCATCTTTTATGAGCATTACATAGGGTCCTTCGATTATGTAAATTTTGTTCTATAAGATAAAATTATCTCCAAGATTCTGATCATCGCAGACAGAAGTACCATATCAGGCCAAAAAAATGTTCCTGGTCAGCTGACCATCCCCATTTAAGCTGCCAACCCTAGCACTTTTTACTCAGGTTAAAAAAAAAAATATGAAAATATTAAAAATAAAAATAAAAATTCCCTACAGAGCTTGAAGTGCTTAGTACAGTATATATGGGGAAAAAAATCCCAAAACCCCAAACAAATAAACTATCTACCTACCCTAACCAATGCAATAGGAATTACACATGGGGTGGGGTGGGGGTGGTCTCTTAAACATAATATACAAAGGAGGCTTTAACAAAGCACAGACATTATCAGTGTTTTTAAGACAAGCAAGGTCAAGAAGCAGAATTCATTTACAATTGCATTTGAAGGAAAGAAATAAATTGGAGAAGTAGCTATTGAAGTTCAGAGATACCTCCTCCACAGCTAAACTTGACATGTATTTGCAATTGGGAAACTATTTGTGTCCAAAGGAAATATGGAGGGAAGAGTTCATCTTCAGGTGTTAGAATTTAGGTGTATAAATTAAAATCTTAATTGACTAAAAGCGCACTAACACAAGCTTGTGTTTTTTACTTGATCCTTTACCACTCACAATTTAGCTACAGTTTTAACTATTGACATACATTTTTACTTGATCACTGAAAGGATAGATGTGGCTTTCCAAAGCTTAAATGAGGATTACAGATGTTGCCTTTTTACTTGGAAAATATATTTTACAGTACCTTGTTTGTCTACATTTCATGAATAATTGAATTGTATATGAAGTAATTGCAAATAAAAATGATTTTACACCGGTTTAAACTCAAAGTGAAAACATGGTTCAAATTTATGTCATCAATAACTTTGGAAGTCATTTTTCATGTTATTTAAACATCAAAAGCCAACTTTCTTTGTAAAGTTTAATATTTTTAAAATCCACAAATAGATTATATGTGTTTCAGAGATGGAATCAGTGTTGTACAAGCAGAGTACAACCCCATTTTGTTGTCAGAAAACAGAATCAAGTGTTTGGTGCATTTTTCCCAAATCATTTTTGACCGCTCCAGTGGCCTAGTGGTTAGAGCATCTGCCTCGGATGCAGGAGGTCGCGGGTTCGAACCCTGGCTTAGTCATACCAAAGACTTGCAAAAATGGTACTAACAGCTGCCTCGTTAGGCGCTCAGCTT
This sequence comes from Megalonaias nervosa, assembly GCA_016617855.1. Lineage (NCBI taxonomy): Eukaryota > Metazoa > Mollusca > Bivalvia > Unionida > Unionidae > Megalonaias > Megalonaias nervosa. The sequence goes on from JAECUM010000580.1 coordinate 179,489, forward strand.
TAAGAAGTTAGTGTTAGGACTGGTCAGCCTGGTTTCAGGATAATGTGACTGGGTGGGACATCATGCTGTATGTCTGCAGCATGATGCCCCAGTGCTAGACATCACTATAAACTGCCACACTGCAGACATCATAGTGATATGACTGAAAAATTGTTAAAGCTACGTTAAAATTCCAAATCACACACACCCAAATCATTTTGAAGGGGATTAAACTTCAATGCAACTGTTCTTATTATCAGCTGTCAAATTAAAAATGATAATTAAAAATAGTGCTATGCCAATCATCCATGCAATTTTTTTCCCACTCAATTGTATATTTATAATTATTATTCTTGTAACTAATGTGACGAATAAATAGTGTCATGCAATTTTTCAGAAAACATCTTTACACTAATACTGCAATAGTTTATTATCCGTCTAAACTGGTACTTTAAATTATTATTCCTGTAACTAACACACAAACACAAATTTTAAGAAATATGTCATGTGACCCTTTAAGCATTGAAGATTTTACTTTAAATTCAGTTGTTAGAAAATATATTTTGACATTTGTCCTGTGTGGTTACAGGGCATTAGAATTGGGACCACTGTGTTACACTAAGATGATTGTATTTAGTGATTAAAAGTGTATAAATACTAAGAATTTTTCTGACGTGGGGATTCCAGCATGTATATAGGTTTTGGTTCTTTGTCTCATATTTTTATTTCCATGTAAATAAGATGTGGAACCAAAATATGTGATCCTGCTTGGCACCATGTTGCCTGAACTAAGATGGTATACTGTAAAACCCATATCAATCAATCAACATTAATTAATTCAATTTTTTAATTCAGATCCTAGACTTGTTAATTGTCTTGGTAATGACAAACATAATTCAAACTGTACAAATACGTTCTGAATAAATATAGAGAAATCTCCAAGTGCACTGTTAAAACAGACCAGGTCCATTTCCAAGCTAAAAATTTTCTAAGTCTACATTTCCAAGCTATGTCCAAGCTAAAAACATTTACTAAGTTCTTATTTCCGAGGTTTTTCCGAGCCAAAAATAAATTAAGTTCTCATGTCCAAGGGTTTGTCCAAGGTATTTCCTAAGTTTTTTAATGTATGAGATAATGCCTGAGGTTTGCTTATAAAACCTTAGACAAAAATATCAGCATTGTCCGAGGTTTCCCAGGTTTTCCTAGGAAAACCATGGAAAAACCTTGTACGTCCAAGGTTTTAGGTCAAAATTCCAAGTATAACCTTGGAAAATGTATAGCCGGGAGGTCCTTGAATTTTCTATGAGATTATCCATGACTTCACAGAAGCTGGAGTATAATTTGTTGTGGCATCTTTCCATTAAAAATACTTGGAATGTGGAGACTCCACAACACAAATTGCCCATCAAACACACATGGATATAGCTCGAACATGGAGACTGCACAACAAAAATTGCCCATCATGCACACATGGATACAGCTGGAACATGGAGACTCCACAACACAAATTGCCCATCAAAAACACAGTGATGTAACTGGAACATGGAGACTCCATAACAAAAATTTTAAATAATGCACACATGGATGTAGCTGGAAATGGAGACTCTATAACACAAATTGCCCATCATGTACACATGGATATAGCTGGAACATGCCTCCACAGCACAAAATGCCCATCAAAAGCATGGATGTAGTTGGAACATGGAGACTCCCCAGCACAAATTTCCCAACATATACACATGGATGTAGTTGGAACATGGAAACTCCAAAACACAGTTTGCCCATTAAGAACACAGGAATATAGTTTGAACGTGGAAACTCCCCAACATAAACTGAAAACACACTGATATTGAATCAAAAAGAAAAGTCCATGTGTTAGGCTGATGTGAAACTATGAAACTGAAAGAAAAGACAGAACTACTGATAAAGAGGGAGGGGGATATAATATATAAACAGGCAGATTACCTATGAATGAAGAAAAGACCTTGAGATTTGTCACCTTGAGACTATATTTGTGTAAATCAGTTTTACCCCATCAGCACCAATACTGGTATGTTAGGTCTGCAAGCAGGGTTGTCAAAAGGGGTGGGTGATATTGGTGACTTTCTGTGGTGCCATTTTGTGGAGTTTACAGTATGTTTTTGCAGTGGGTATGCCAAAGGCAGCACTCACCCGAGGCACTATTGTACTGCCATGATTCAGTCTGCTAAAAGAAATTTTTACAAAACATCATTTGCAAATACAGATCATCCAATAGAAATATGGACAATTCTGAGGGACTTTACTCCAAACAGAAACAGTAGGATCTCAAATTAACTAACAGTTGATGGGACAGTAACTGATGATATGTATGATATTGTTAACAGATTTAATGAGCACTTCATTAATGTGACAAATATAACTTCCAACATACCAAATCCTAATGCAAAAATACAAAGTTACCAGACTTTATTAAGTTGAAAATCTCTGAAAATGTACAGTTCACTATTCTATTTGTATCCTGTGTAAACGTATTAAGTGAACTGAAAAAGTTAAATTGTATGAAATCTGCTAGAGTGGATCAGATAGGTTCATTGATTTTAAAGATGCTGATATTACAATGCATCATATCTTTACATTATTAAAGCATTACTAAGGGAATTTGTTCCCATCTCAGCTGAAGGCTGCCATGGTTATGCCTGTTGTAAAATGGGTTAAAAAATTAGATCCAGATAATTATAGACCAATATCTATTCTGCCAAACATATTCAAACTGCCTGAATGACATTGTTTCAAAAGAGCTATAAGTTACCTCTCAAAGTACTAGATTTCACCCATCTCAATCCAAATTTAGACAAAACCACTCTGTCAGTCTGCAGTGACAAAAATCATTAATAGTTGTTTGCTAGGCACATTGGAAAATTGGTGGAAATATATACCAAAGTCTTTAGACTTAGTTGACCATAATATACTTGCATGGAAATTAGAACAGTACCAATGTTTTTTTTATCACTGTCACGGTTCAAATCATACCTATCTGACAGAAGCCAAAAAGTTATTATTGGTAACATTAAATCAGTGCTGATGTCCATCAACAAAGGACAGCCACAGGGATCTATTTTAGGCCCTATATTATTCCTACAGTTTAAACATGACTTGCCCCTGTATGTACAAGATTTAAATACTGATCTGTGTGCTGATGATACTACTTTTCGTAAGTCTGATTCTAATAATAATAATAATAATAATAATAATAATAAAGACTTTATTTAGAGAAGATAACTCAGTTAGTTACAGAACTAAAATACCTTGAGGCCTTCTATCTGTTATGTACAATATATACAGTATATACAACATGATGTGAAGAATCTGGCTTGACACTAAATAATTAAGTGATTTTACAAGTCAAAGTATCAAGCCTGGAACACATGCACAGGCATCTGTGAATACATAACATAAACATATATAAAATATAAAATATCATCCTGCACTGAAAAATTCAACTGTGAAAATGATGCAAAATTATAGAAAAGCAGGCAGTATTTATTGTACTAGAACTGTTCAATTTTCTGAGACATTGATTATGAAAAGAAGAAATGCTAGGAGCCTGCCTTATGTCACGGGGAATGTTGTTCCATAATGGACCAGTATCTTGAAAACTTTTTTTTAAACAATTCCTTCTTTGACCTTGGTATAATGTAACTTTTGCTTCTTATGGACCTTAAATTTGGAGTACCATCAGCATCTCTTTGGTGAAAGATATTGCTTAGATAGATAGGAATGGCTTTTCTTGATACTTTATACATCAGTTTGGCCTTTCTAAGAAATATTCTTTCATGTATTGTTAAAACCTTTGTATTATTCATTGCATCCTGGAAATTGTCTATACATTGATCTAGAATTAAATAGCAAGCCCTCTTTTGGAGTCATAAAAGTGTTGTTATGTTGAATTAGAGGTATTGCCCCAAATTACATTACAGTAGTCCAGATATCGCTGAATATAACTTTTATAAAAGATGACCCATACTGAAGAGAAATGTATGTTTTGATTTTCCTCAGTAGCCAAGGATAAGAATTAACCTTTTTTGAAACGTGTTTAATGTGAATAGACCAAGTAAGATTGTTATCTACGAATACACCAAGAATTTTTTCCTGAGAGGTCATATTAAGGCTCACATTGTCAAATAGAACCTGGAGTTTGTCACTATCTAGCCTTGCTCATTATTGTTGCATTGTAACTAGTAGGGCTTTCATTTTTTCTGTATTTATGATCATACTGTTTTCCTTGCACCATACTTGAAGTCTGTTGAGAGCATCTTGTAAGTTATTTTCAAGTACCGTTTTGGTTTTACCCATCTCAGACAGTGTAGTATCATCTGCATAGAGGTCAGTGAAAGAAATTGAAGTTCCAGTCTTAAGAGGTAAGTCATTGATAAAAAGAATGAATAGCAGAGGTCCAGAGATAGAGCCCTGTGGTACTCCACAGTTAATATTTTTACTTTCAGAAAGTTGACCATTTAAAGATACTTTTTGCAATCTATCGGTTAAGTAAGAAGTAAACCAGTTTAGGGAGTTTTCACTGCATTGATAGATTTTTAGTTTTTCAAGCAAAATTTCATGGTCTACAAGATCAAAAGCTTTACAAAAATCAACCATAATAGTGCCTACCATTTCTCCTTGATCTAATGCTTTCAGCCATTTATCAATCAAAGATACAAGCGCAGTTTCACAGGAGTGATTCTGTCAAAAGCCAGACTGAATATCATGAATAAGATCATAAGTGTTCAAATAATAGTTGAGAAAAGAATCATGTACATGTTTATCGAGTAATTTGGAGAGACAAGGAAGGATAGAGATGGGTCTGTAGTTATTTACATCATCTTTTGTTCCTGCTTTATGCAATGGTGAACCTTGGCAGTTTTCCATGTTTGTGGAAATTTATTAGACCTAATACTTTTATTGCAAATGAAAGCTATACTCTCTACAATTGCAGGTGCAGCTACCTTCAGTAGCCTTGGTCCAATCATATCAAGTCCTGTAGCTTTACAATTATCCATTTTTTAAATATATTTCAGTGCTAAAACGTTGAACAAACAATTGAGTGAAGATTGATATGAAGTTGAATATTGGTGCTGACAGAATAATGTGTTTATCTAACCCTCAAATACCAGTGTTATCAGTGTAATAGAAATCCAAATCTTGAACAGCATACATGTATACTGAAGATAATCGAATTGAAAATGTTGACACATAACAAGTTTGGGAGTACATGCTGATAAGAATCTAGACTGGTGCAAGCAAGTTAACCATGTTTGGTCTGTAGTACGCGCAATAATTTATCTTTTAAAGAGGATAAAAAGTTATCTACCACTCAGCTACTGGAAATTAGTCTTCAGTGCATTCATTCTCCCTCTTTTGAAGTACTGATGGACAATTTGGGGAATTACAACAAATAGCAATATTAGAATAATCCACAAACTTCAAAAAAAGGGCAGCAACAATTGTCCTAGATTTTCTGATTGATGCAAAATTCTTTTACTGAATTTAATGGCTGAAATTTTAATACAGATTAGCTTACCAGTAGTCCTTATTAATGTTCAAAATTAAGAATGAACATTGCCCCCAATATATGGATAATCAGTTTGATTTTAAGTCAGAAGAACAACACCAATTACCTAATAGAGATTGATTACATATAATTGTTGCAAAACACCATTACCAAAAACAAATACTTTAAAAAAGTCATTTGCTTACACTGGTACAATTCTGTGGAATGAGTGCCACTAACCATTTGATAAGAAATAAATCTAATGTGTTCCAAAACAAAATTGTAAATCCATTTTCTTAAAAGCAGTTGTCATTTTAAATATTGAAATACGTGCTCTCCAATTTATTCTGTTAATGCATTTCATATACACTTTGTGCTTTTATACTTACCAGTAATGTATCATGAGGCCCACAGGGGAGAATAGTACATTATATGGACTGAGATACCCTGATAATATAAAGTATTTATTATTATTATTATTAAAAAATAATTATACCTTGTTCATGGAACAGGCTCGATATTGGTAGTCTGCATGCCCATACTGGCTATGTTAGTGGAAATAGACTTGACAAGGGATCTCAATCTTATCTTTAATCAGCTTCCTCCAGGTGACCGCTCCAGTGGCCTAGTGGTTAGAGCGTCCGCCTCAGATGCAGAAGGTTGTGGGTTCGAACCCGGCCGAGTCATACCAAAGACTTACAAAAATGGTACTAACAGCTGCCTCGCTTGGCACTCAGCATTGAAGTTAGTGTTAGGACTGATCGGCCTGGTGTCAGGATAATGTGACTGGGTGGGACATGATGCTACATGTCTGCGGCATGATGCCCCAGTGCTAGAAATCACTATAAACTGTCACACTGCAGACATCGTAGTGATATGACTGAAAAATTGTTAAAGCTACATTAAAAATCCAAAACACACACACACACACACACACACACACACACACACACACACACACATACACACACACACACACACACACACACACACACACACACACACACACACTTCCTCCAGGTCATGGGCTAGATACTGTATATACTCACAAGTTGATTCAAACTGCAAACAAAAAGATCCTGATCTGCCTTAGGATAATGCTCCTGCAGATCAGAGTCTGTGTTGTTTGTTGTACTGGTTACTCCTAACAAACTGTACAGACACAGATCTGCTGGCACATTATGTGATGGCAGATCTGGGTCTCTGCAGTTTACAGTTGGATTTGTCTTATAGGCTAGTACCATAGTTATTCTAATAGGTGCCCCAGGAGCAGTGCAATTTTGGGGGGGGGGCATTGAATACCATACATCACAGTAAACATTCATAAAGTTGTTTTGGTTTTTCTAACAGCTGTTGGATTATTCTTGTACTGTTTTAATTATTTGGACATACCATAATGGATATATATATATACTGATCAATAAACCTCGATAAGGTAGGGATTTCTCTTTTTTGTGGAAAAAAGGGGGGCATTTATTAGAAGGGGAGGGGGCTTAGATTAACTACAGTATATATGATAAGTGACATTTAAAGGCACACCCACTGAGGTAAATAATCGAATAAATTCATGTCATGGGCCATAGGTTGCATGTGTTTGTTGTAAATGATTGTAAGATGATGCATTCATTTCTTTACAATTGTCATTTTTATCCTGAAGATAAAAATCCTCGCAATTGGCAAGGGATTTCTCGGCATTGGATGACAAATGTTGAAGTTGTAAAGAATTTAAATTACATATGCTGTGGAGTCTAACTGCATAAGTGATCTGCTGGTCTTCTGTCTGACTGCTTGACCAATCCAAACTTGTGAGTAGATATAAACATTTGCAACTAGCTGGGTGATTAGTTCAGTTAGCCAATCTTCAAAATAGTAGATACAGGGTGTTCTGGCTGTTCCAACATGTTTGATTCCATTTTACCCTTGAGCTGAAGGCAAATCTTCCTATTCACCTTGCTAAAACAGCATGTACCAGCCTTAATTCAAATATCTGGACCCTACAAATTTCTGGACATTGCATGTTGAAAATTTGTTATAATAATTACTATTACAGTTTAACCTGTCTTGAAAGGCCACCTTTTCTTCCAAAAATAATTGTCTCTCAAGACAGATGATCTTGCGTAACAGGTCATGACACTAGTCAATAAATGTGTGCATGGAAATCATGGTCTGTGAAAAAGGTGGTCTCATAGCAGTGGTAAGTCAGGTTTTATAGTACATAAAAATGTATGGACACAACATGTGTTTTATAAGCTGACAGTAAAAAATAATTCAAGCTGGAATGGAAACTTTTACCATTACTCAAAAATGGATGATTGAGTAAATAACCATTTGATCTTGAAAGGTGATTGAATAAATAACCATTTGACCTTGAAAGGTGATTGAATAAATAACCATTTGACCTTGAAAGGTGATTGAATAAATAACCATTTGATCATGAAAGGTGATTGAATAAATAACCATTTGACCTTGAAAACACTTTGATTACCCTAATCATAGCTGGAATTTAACTAGCCCTTGCTGGCTTTTTAAAAATCTTTCTACTGACTGAGAGGGTGAGCGACTAACCAAATCTGAAGTTTCTCTTAGGGATCACTGTATATTTGCTGCTCTTTCACCTTATCTATAGTAATTGTCATATGGGTCATGTATGCCCATTTTCTCATTTTAAATTAAATATAAATTGTTCTTTTAAAATTTAACACTAATGTTCTTTAACCAAAGTCTTTTCAATCCTGATTATTGAATGCTCTGCACCTAAACTATCATCAAGAAACTTTCAGATGAAAATTATCAATTTCTATGGCCTTTTACAATGGTGGCCATGTACTAAACATTGGTCAAGAAAAGAGCATGTCGAGTGGAAACGTCACAATATTGGGTAGTACAAATTTATCAATATGCGTAGCTTTCATTGTGACATCACATCATGCGACATTCAATCCAGATTGTACTGGATCACACCTTTAGATTAATTTTATCCAAAAATGGCTACGTACCTTAACATTGATTTTGCCATATGCACTATTCGGGGCATCTAAATAATTATCTTCCAAAGGAATGTGAATGTATAAGAATCAAATGAAGTGAATACTTGCCACTTAAAGGTATGTAGAATCAAATTCTATAAAATGACACCCATTACTGAAATAATCAGTGTTGAATGCCTACATGACCTGTGTGACTTGTACTATAAACACTTTCTAGTCATTACTAGTATGTCAAGAGTGGCCAGAATAATTTTACTTTCAATACCTACTACATTAAAAATGAGACTGTACTCCTTTTTCTATGCAGAGGCCATTGGATTTTCAGGATTGAGGCTCATTATACAGGTGCATTTGCAAAAATGTAGGATGTCCCTCTTAGTGAAATAGATAACTGAGTGAAAATTGTATCTAACACAACTAGATTGTTTGGACTTTTAACTCCAATTGCAGTTTATTTATATGAACAAAACATTGTCAAGTAATTGTATATTTGCAAGGTGTGATATGAATCAACCTAGTTCAACTAACACACTTCCTGCTGGGACTGAACATGTGAGGTGCATCATTTTACCTTCGAGCTTTCAGGACAAAATATTCAGGAAAAATTATAATTTCCATTTCACTCAAATTATCTGGATAGCAAAAAAAAAGTAACTATTTTTTATAGTCCTCAAAAGACTGGGTAAATATTGCAGGTGATATTATCCCCATTTTTAAAAAAAAAACTTAATTGGCATAAACAACATTATAACGTCATTTAACATTATGTATTCATATATTCATTGGAATTGTGGACCCTCTGGATGAAATGGAATTGAATCTATAAATAGCAGCATGTAGCATACCTGCTATATTCTTAGACAGTGTTGGTTGTTTTTTTTAGACTCAAACAGTGTGTCATGAGTTCCCATAGGGGGAGAGTCATAGCATGTGACCCTAGTAAAACAACATTATCCAATTAAGATTAAGTTATCTTTTCATACAAGCCTATAGAAATTGACTGGAAATTCAAATACAAATAAAACAAAATAACTTGTCCATTTTATTTTTAGCAATGAATACACTTACAAACAAAAATATAATCGAATCAAAAAGCATTGTAAAATATCATCACCACACATAAATGTATACACATATTTGCAACACTTGCAAAATCACAACCACACTCAGACATTAAATAAAAAATACACCAAGTTTCTGTCTTTAAAATCCTTTGGATGGTGAATATAATCTTAATTAGATTAATTCTTTGTTGCTTTCTTTAGTTCAGTAGGAGTTTTGAAGGTAATGCAAGTGTCATTTGTGTTCATCTTTGCACTCATTAGCGACTGGATGGTACTGTTGTTCAAACATCCTTGTTGGATTCTGTGAGGGAATCCTGGTCAGAACTGAGTTGTTCTTGCCAACCATAATGTTGGCCTTGTCAGAATTGTAACCGATGCAGTTTTCACCATGAGATGTGCTTGTCTTTAATGAGAAAAAGAAAACATTACATTAGGGACTGACCATTTCAAGGGGGGGGGGGAGCATTCTTTCCAAGCTTTATGGAATCCTCACAGGTAATACAGCAGTAAATGACTCCATCCAGTATCCAGTTAATGCAATCTCATTATCAACACAGATCAACTGTGTAAACATGAGCATGTGCTTAGTATTGTCTTTCAGTCAGTCTGTATCATGGCTACCATAATCCTGAAAAGTATGAGTTTTTTAGTAATTGGAATTTTAACGAGATTAAGATTATGATTAATAATAATGAGAAACAATCTGAATGTTGAATTCACATGCCAAATATGTTCTGTCTTGTCCTGATGTTAAATTACTATATCAGCAGATGTCTTACACTACAGAAAGACTTATGACAGTATCTTGTTTGCAATATGCACAAAGGATTAAATCTCCCCTGTGCCACACAGCCTCACAAAGTAAAACTTGTCAAACAGGCATTCTGAAATTTGCTGGACTTCTGCTATCATGGCTTATTTTTTCCCGAATCACATTCTGCTTTGAAAAAGGAATCACAACTTCAGCACTATTCCGACTACCACAATAATCATGTTTTGCATTTAATGTATATAGTAAAATCCTACTTCAAAGAAATTTTGTTGCTGTTCATGAACTTGCCAGTAATTGTTAATAAAGATGGCTTAAACATTCTCATTTAAGTCATTGATGTGGAGTAGAACTTTTATTCTTCAACATGCATCACTTTGATAAGCCAGTCTCAAACAAATTTTGGTTTGTTTAACTTTGTAACTTGTGCAAATTAGCCTGTGCAATCTTCAAAATACACATGACCCTAGCCATTGTCCGAGAGTTAATATGTGAAACGGTGGTTGTTTATACCTGACTGCCTTTATGACAATTATCTATATAGTCGCTTCAGGGATAGTTTTACGTAAGCTCTAAACAGGACTGTTTACCGTTTATACATACCACATGTTATGAGAAAGTATTGGGATATTCATTTTTTTTTCTTTTCAAAGATTCCTGAAAATTGTGTTAATTGAATTGCAATCATATCAGGGGTATGGGAGTAAAAGTGCTTTAAGCTTGACACATCATGTTAAGGCAGGCATGTGAAGACCTACATATAACTGAAAGCTCTTTCAAAAGTACCTATATCGGTGAATACGATGCAGAAGCTGTGTAAGATAATGTCAGGTTTGAATGGTATGGATCTGAATCAAATAAAACAGAATCTTCCCACAATTGCTTTTATTACATCACTGGCAGTGGCAGGGATCAACTGTAACAGAAGCCAACTCAGAAATCTCAGAGTTTAGGAGACTCACTGTTAATAATTTCAATTCTATTCAGATGGCATTTCTTTATTGGTAGTAATCATTGATAGAAACAACCAATCTGTCTGTCTAGCATCCTTTGATCTCTGAACAATTCATGCATCCAACAATGACTTCCAAGTTGTAATGTATGGTTGTTATTTACTGTCATGACCAGTCATGTCAGGAATGAAACATACAGATGAAAGTAGTGATTGCGAGTGACAAAAACCCCTCTGATTGTGTGTCCCCCCCCCCAATGGGAGTGCCACTGTTTCTCATATTACATGTCATATTTCATATTATGCATCACAATAAGGGTGATATGGAATGATCTGCCTCGCATTCATCCATAAGGGCATTTTCAAATGCAGAGACCAGTTTTGTGATATGAGCAATGATGTAGTTCACTGATGCTACATCTTTAAACACAAGGATTATCTTGGTATTTATGAAGAATACTCCCATTTTAAAGTTAGAGAAATTTAATGAAGTTTCCGTCCATACTTGGAGACACTTCATGGCACTGATTGTAGATTGGGCATCTTTATTTGATTTTATTTATCCACATGTCTGTCCATAGAAGCTCATTATCAAGAGTGCAAAAAACCACTTTCTGTAGACTAATTAAATTTGGTAAGCATTTGTGTATCTATACGTAGATGACCTGATTAGGTTTAAAAAAAAAAAATTTAAAAATATCCTGAAATTGATCTTTGTATCTAATTGAGCCAGTTTAGTTCATTACTTGAAGTTGCTTAGTACATTATATATACTAATAATTATAATATATATGTTTAAAAAAATTAAAACAATAGTGTTGATAAAACTACATCATACAAGCAATAAGCCTGTCTCAAACATAAGCACACACACCCACACACACATGCACACGCACTATCTTCAGTACCATTATATGTTTGAAAACACGTATCCATAGAAATTTCTTTTTAACAATATTGAATTTAATGCATTTTATGGCCTGCTGTATTCACATTATAGTAAAAGTCACTACTTATGCTTTAACTTCACTGCTCAATGCCACATTTTACCTTTCAACATGTTGAGATTGTACTTGTGTTAATATCATGACCAATTTATGAACAAAGATGGGACAGTAAATCAGATGCACTGTACACCATGTTGTGGCTATCAGTGTTTTATTGTCCCAATTTGTTTAGTGCCCATTAGAGCTCCCATTGTTTTCATGTTTATACAAATAAGTGAATTGTACTAAATCATTTATCATCGAGTGATCTTTTATCCCTATTATACCTAATCAATTAATCATTTGTCATTAATTCTTCAATATTATAGCAACTGTGTCCTGAAAATTATAACTTGTTATCATGTTGTATTACTTGTTTGCATGCTGGAATAGAAACTGTGTCTATTACATCTACTTCTAAGGTATTTGGTATGGAAAAAGAATAAAAGAATGGTTACAGTAAAGAAACAAAAATCAGATAAAAGCATAAATTCAAAGTCACCTAGTTCATTTTATAACAGTTATGTTGAATCTACAGATAAAATTAGTTGCTGAAAAAATACATTGAAAAACAATGAAAAAGTACATAGCCAGATGAATTATTTCAAATACATATAATCTAATCAAAAGTAGAATATGGATATACTGGTATTTCAAGTGATCATTCAGTCAATTACTTGAATGGGGAACAAAGCCAGTGATGGGATCAATATTGACAGAGAAACAATTGTCAAGTATTAATTATTAACAGATGTTTTTGAAACAAGAACTACCAGTGAAAGTATTGGTTGATAACAATCAATTACTGAACATAATTTATAAAGTTTGTGACAGTTTGAAGTTGATGATGATGATGATGATTACTATTATTATTATTATTATTATTATTATTATTATTATTATTTCATTTTTTAAAGGAAGAATTCAATTTGATAGGTAAACTTGTGTTGCATTGTCACAAGTCCTACATTACCCTTTGTATGACTTTCAAACTGTTTGCACATAATAACATGAACTGTGTTGCCATGGTGTGATCCATTTTGTATACTATAGTGTTCTTGCACAGGTGCTATACAAGGGTGGGGCATAATTGGTATTTGGGTCAATCAATTGTTTGTAAACTGTAACTAATTAGATGGTATATACATGTTTTTATGATAATCAAAGCTGAGGATCTTTGATGAATTCTTAAACTGTTTCTTCACATAAAAGACTCTAGACATATCTAAACTTTAAACATGTGCCACTCTGTAATTTGAGAATGAATTTGGATCAAATAAGCAGCATTGAATAGATAATTCTTTCTTGAAACAGATTTTTGTCTAGGTTTTTATATAAATGGCATCAAACTTTTTCTAACTGGTTTGTGTCAGCCTATACAGAAAAATTCAGTGGGATTCTTTAGTTTGTTTAATATATATTTTGTTTGTTAACTCAGCAACAAAATAAAAGACAAAAGACACAGAGAACTGTGATGCATCTTAATTATTAAATTCAACCAAATTAAGTAGGCACTTTTTATTTATGAGACATTGGTTGAGTTCATTTTTTAGTTTTCTTATCATTGTTTAGCAGATTTGTAGCTATTGATTGTGCAGTGCCCGCTTTACTTTTGCATAATATCTCCCATAATTATCATTTGACTTCTACCAAATTTGAAATGCAACTTGATTTTCATAACACCTTAGCTAGGTTTGACTGGCAGAGTTCTGTTTCATTGTTTAGGGGAGTAATAGTTCTAGATTGTCTGATATACCCACTTCCATTTCTGGACAATAGCAATTGTTATTGGCTTTCAACTGAATTGGTATCCTGTTTGATTTTCAAGATACATGTACCATGACTGAGTTCACATTTCAGTGTTCTGCATTGTTAGTGGAGTTCCTGAGCCATTGATTGTCAGATCCACCCACTTTGGTTTCCACACAAATAACTTCTTTCATTATTATTATATTTCAGCCCACTTTTGTTTCCACACAAATAACTTGATTACATATTATTGTATTTCAACCAACTTTTGTTTCCACATGAATAACTTTTCTAATTATTATCATATTGTAACTCACTTTTGTTTCCACACAAATGACTGATTTAATTATTATCATATTTCAACATGTTTTTATAGGCAGTTTGGTACTGATGAGGCCTCAAATGAAATGATTTGTCAGAATTTTTCATCAGCGTTTAGCAGAGTTATATCCCCTGATTGTTGGCCCCACCTGCTTTCGTTTCTGCTCAAGATATCTTTTTATGATGTAATTTGGTAGACAATTTGTTATTGATAAGACCTTAGCTAAGGTTGATTTATTAGCCATCTTTATCATTATTTATAACCCCAGGTTGTTAAACCTATTCATAATAATTTCTGCACAGCAGTTTCAGAAAGATAAGAGATCATCTGAGTTCAGTTGTCAGCATTCTGTGTCATTTAGCTGAGCTACAGCTCCTGATTGTCAGAACCAACCACTTTTGCTTCTGCCAATGAATGTCTTTCCTAATGGGTTTGAAACGGATTTAGAAGGCAGATTGACATTAATAAGACCTTATCTGAGTTTGATTGTTACTGTTCCTTGGTACATGTTCAGCATGCAGCAGCATCTTTGATTAGAGTTATGGCCCTTGATTGACTGGCCCACTTGCCTTTCTGCTCAATAACTATTAACATGCAGCTTCATGTTGATAAAACATTGGCTTAGTTTCAATTTTCTGGGTTCAGTCTGCATCATAAGTTATCATAGTTGTGGTCCCTGATTGTTGGACCCTCCTGCTTTGCTTCCCAAAAATTATTTCCTTAATTATTATTGGATAAGAATGGCTTGTATGCAGCTCTGTAATAATTAGCTTCCAGTATTGTGGTCTTGTGGAGTTTTATATGTAACTTGATATTGATGAAACCTGGCATACTTTCTGTTGGTTTTATTGTCTTCACTGTACAAGTACTGTATCTAATTTCTGTTTATTTTATTGTTTCCCCTTACAAGTTCAGTTACTCATTTCTGTTTATATTATTGTGTTCCCCTTATAAGTGTACCATAACTGATTTCTGTTAATTTTAGTGCATTCCCTTTACAAGTGTACCATAACCTTTACAAGTGTACCATAACCTTTACAAGTGTACCATAACTGACTTCTGTTAATTTTGGTGTCTTCCCTTTACAAGTGTACCATAACTGACTTCTGTTAATTTTAGTGTCTTCCCTTTACAAGTGTACCATAACTGATTTCTGTTAATTTTAGTGCATTCCCTTTACAAGTGTACCATAACTGACTTCTGTTAATTTTACTGTCTTCCCTTTACAAGTGTACCATAACTGATTTCTGTTAATTTTAGTGCATTCCCTTTACAAGTGGACCATAACTGACTTCTGTTAATTTTAGTGCATTCCCTTTACAAGTGTACCATAACTGACTTCTGTTAATTTTAGTGTCTTCCCTTTACAAGCGTACTGCAACTCATTCACTATACCACCATTGTCACCTCTATGTAACTATACTCTACAGCTACTAACAAAAAGCAGGCACATCAGTTTCTGGAATTTTCTTGATCAAAAATTTATTAGGATGACCCCAGTTTTTATCATGGGAGAAATTCTGGATGCAGTTGACTTGACTGTATTTTCACACCTTTATTGCAGCTTTTAAAACAATTTTACAGTTGTTTTTTTTTAAATTTATGGCTCGGACTTTGGGATATGCATTTTTTACTAACACAAGTCTGTTTTTTTAAGATTGCCATTCTGAAGCAATTACTTTTGAGGCTATTAATGTACAAGAAATTTGAAGCCACCTCGGCAATGGATAGTGTACATAGCATTTGTAATTACAAAGTTATTACATTCACATAGCCATTGTCTCTGCCTTGTTGCTGGATCTACAAATAGCCTCAACTGAAAATCTACTTCTTTCTGTTTTTGTAAGTACCTTTAATGAAAGGTACATCAATTTTGATGGTAATTTATTGGCAGAATGCTTTTGAAGGAGACTCTGATGATGGGTAATTTTGATATTGGTTGAATTAATTATTTATTGTGGTTCAGATGATCCATTGAGCAACCAGGTTAATGACCTCAATATTAATTTATTAATGATGCATTGAACCCCTTGATTACAATAGTTTTTGGTACCATATATACTTGCTTATGAGTCCAACTGCTAAATGCTAGACAAAGATCTGCCATGGCATAATGTGCCAAAATATCTGAGTCTGTATGGCTTGTAATCACTAAAACAAACAACATAGACCTTAATCTGCTGACACATTATACAGCGGCAGATCAGGGCCTAAGTTGTGTGCAGGTGGACTTGACACTTGACTTACAAGTGTGTGTATGTGTTGTTATGTGACTAGGCTCGTACAAAGTAACAAAGAAAAGAGTGAAGCCAACAAGCTTTGTAAATTTAACAAAATAATTTATTTCCCTAGGAATCAAGGTAAAAATATGAAAAAGGACTTACGGTTTGTGAATCTAATCCAAATATTAATCCTAGAATTTAAAAATATAAGTCCTATCACAAAAAAGTTCTAATTGAATCCAAGTTTGAATCTCAATGAAGTTCCAATATGGAAGACGATGACATCCTCTATAACCTGTTTTGGGCTGATGTGTCAACAGTTCCTTGTTGAGTCACCAAGAATATAATTCCAACTTTAGAATTCCGAATAATTTTTAGTAAATGTCTTTGTCCAAGAATTTTGATGAAGAAGAGTATTTTCCAAGGTGAAAAAATTATTTTAAATAAAAACTCAATTCAAATGGCAACAACAGGAATACCTTTCAGCCTCAAGGTATTATTTACAATTGACTAAAATTCACTGAGATATGAGTATTAAACCCAACTAAAACTCAATTTCAAGCCCATGTGATGGGTCACGTGATCACTCACTACAAGTCAATTAGTACATAGGCTAGAATAGTCCTAGCTAAGAATCATTGATTCCCACACTGGAAATGAATTTTTAAAAAACTGTTTACAACTAACATGTGGGCTGAACATGACCTTGGTAATGACCAATCATTTTCACTTAGTGTTTACGAATTCAGAACCAAGGTCAGGAATTAGGTCAGCTAAAAATATAATGTAGCAGTCTACTATGTTTTAATCAGGCTAAAAGAACTGAACTAAATTTACTGGTAAAAATGTCAAATCCAGTAAAAATATTATCCTTACAATAAAATGTAATGAAACAAAAAATAAAATGAAAAGAAATTTAAAAGTAACACACAAATAATTTAATTACATATACGTAACAGTGTGTGTGTGATTTGGATTTTTAACATAGCTTTAACAATTTTTCATTCATATCACTAGACTTTCAGGTGAATGCATTCAGTAATAAAACTAGCATAATGACATAACCATGAAAGTTGTGATAGGTACTCAGTAAATTGGCTAATATTTTTGAGGTGTGAGCATGAATTTTTAGATTATTACTGTTTGGCTTTCAATGGATCTTTTGTTTTTAACATTGTGCCTATCTATTTTTGTGCAAGCAGTTACTTTAGTTACTGATACACATCAAAAGTATAAATGCTATATGTACAATTTAGATCTCAACAGTTTTTCCTCTTTTAGATAATAGTCTTTTAAAAAATAGCATTTCTGCCCCCAGTCCTCATATTAACAGCCATAAAAATGCAATTTGCACAAGAAAATCACAGGTATTATTGGCCTGTACCACTCATAATTTCTTCAAAATTTAAATGAAATAGCAAAACAGTGAAAGGTCTCAATAGAAATAATGGTACAAATTTTCTGACCTGGCACATATGGAGTTGTTTTTTTATATAAAAAGAAGTTATTTTATTGAAGGAAAAAAGTCATATATATATACTGTATTGATGTTGTCAGACATAATGCACACTTTCACTTAGGTAGCTTTTGTCTCACCTCAGTGAGTATTTTGAGATACAGTTGTCACTTTTCCAGCACTGGTAGAAGTGATATTTAAGTTTTGAGTTAGAGTGTTGACAGTCACATACAGTGAAGCCAGTCTTAGTGGACACCTCCATATAGCAGACACCTGCCGGGTGCATTTCCATGGATCTTCCATTGCAAAATCCTTTTATATTAGTTATATTATGGACAGCTGTCGGATGCAATGTGCACTATTCTGTGGCCTAAATTGTGCTGTACAACAGACATTATTACCATTGAATTAGCATATTTGTCACCCATCTAGCACACCAGGGACATTTTGTTGTTAAGTCCATTGAGGTTCAGCTTGTTTTGACAGTTAATTACTTGGTATGTGACATCAAATGCCAGATGATTTAAGTCCATTGAAGTGCTGCTTGTTATAACAGTTAATTACTCAGCAGATGATGTTAAATGCCTGATAAGTCCATTGAGGTTCAGCTTGTTTTGACAGTTAATTACTTGGTAGATGATATTAAATGGATGATAATTCCATGTGCCAGGAATTTCTGTGGTGTTACCAGTGTGGATAAATTAATCAAGTTTGGCTGTGTGTGAGCTCATTATACATTGCATTAGGATTCAGCTTCACTTTTGTGCCTCCTTATTTCCGGGATGCATACGTGGACAGAATGATCAGAACGGACTTTCTATTCAAAATTAATTTTTGCATCAGACTGTATAATCATAGATCTAAATTTTTATTGGGAAATAAATCTGGAGTTCTGTTTGATATCATTTATTATTATCCTCAGGGGACAAATGTATTACTCATAATTTCAGAGCATCTTATTAAATATCTATAAAATGGACTCTTTTTTATTCAGGATTATCTTGACATTTTTTTCATTTTGATTATATTTGCATGCCTGCAAAAAATGATTTGTAATTAAAATCAAGTGAACTTCTTGTTATTGATTTTTTTTTATTGTTGTCAGCGACTGTATTCGGCTCAGTAAATAAAATAACAATGTATTCTCTGTTTTTAGTGTTTCTTTGAATAAGAAATTGGATCAAATGGAAGACAATAGAGGGTGTACAGCACCCCCCAGAAATGAACAAAGTGGCATAAAAGATGAATTAAACCAACTTTTATCATTCATTTTGGGATACTGAGTGGCTGAGTGGTCTAAAGCTCTCACTGCCATCTCACCTCTGTCTGCATGGGTTCGAGTCTCAGGCTTGGCTAACCTGGGTACATGAGAAAGCTTGCCAGTTGCTTCTTGTGGGTGGGTGGTTCTTCCCAGGGTTTTCCAGGGTTCTTCCTCCACCATTTATACTGGCCACCATGTATAGCCTATCTTGTGCTGAAAAGTGGTGTTAAACCCTACAACAACAACAAGAACAACAACAACCATTCATTTCAGTGATTACCTCCATTCAAGGGGTTCTCTCCAGTATGGATGCATAACTTGTTTTATCAGCCTTGAGATGGAATAATGCTTTTTTCTATCCTAAAACTGTTGTTCTCCTTCTTTCTATATGTGCATTGGCTCTGTAAGTATCTAAATTAGACAGGAGAAGTGGAAACAAATTAGCAAAAGAAAGTGCTACCCATGAGAAGCAAGTTAAATAATTTGGTAGGATTTATATCATGAATTTTATATTTTAAACCCGCTATTTTTAAATGCTTAGTATATGTAAACCATTAATATATTGACATATCCCAAACTATGGAATTCCATACCACCTTATACAAAGTCAGCTGACACATACCGAGCTTTTAAAAAGCTTCTTAGTCAACATCAACAGAAACAATCATTTGTATGATTTTATTTAATTCAGTACTACTACTTTTACAACATTGTTATCATGTACTCACCTATAATGTTTTTACACATGTTCACTATTACTATTTGTATGAATCCTATATGGACTCATCCTTGAAGTCTTGTAATATTTAATTGTTGGAGTAGATCAATTGTCGAGTTTTTAATAGAATTTGTTGTCTAAAGACACCTTGTAAAAAATAGTGCATTTTATATATATATATATATATATATATATATATATATATATATATATATATATATATATATATATATATGATTGTAGAAGGCCTCATGGAAGATTGGTTAGTTGACCAAATGAGCTTCTTCTTTAAATAAAGTCATTATTATTATTATTATTATTATTATTATTATTATTATTATCCTGTTTGGAATAATTGAAAAACAATGCAGCTGATTAACCAGATTGACGTAATTATGTATGGTAATCATGATAAATATGGCTACTATGAAGTCAGTCACGTGCACGATGTTGAGATTTATTCTAAGTATATTTGCATCTTGCTCCACTGAAACATAACTCATTGATTGCCTGTATGTCTGTGTGTGTCTATCCATCCTTCAATCCTGTTAAGACTCTATGGTCATGAACTATGTAACAGAAAGATCAAAATCCAACAAGTTTTGTAAAATTCAACAGGTAATTTATTTCCTTGGAATACAAAGCGAAAAATTAAAAGTAACTTCCATTGTTGTGAATTAAATCCCAAATAGTCCTAAATGTTCTATCACAAGTCCATAAAAGTACTGAGTATTCTGAATGAATTCCACTGGTGTTCCGAACGAATTCTAAGTTGAATGCACTGATGTACCAATAGCCTTGAATAGTGTTGATGTGCTAACAGTCTTGATGTATTACAATGGTATAAAGACTTTATTTAAAGAGGGTAACACAATTAGCTAAGAGCTAATCTACCTTGAGGCCCTCATACAAAGGAGTTTATTTATTTTAGCTGCATCTCTGAAGCCACTGGATATATTGGGTTTGGAAGAAGGAAATAGAATGGGCATTTCTAATCTCAACTGGAATACTATTCCAGAGCAAAGTTCCAGAGTATTGGAAACTTTTTTTAAATAATTCCTTATTTGGTTTGGGAATTTTATACTGTTTGGTAGATATTGATCGCAGGTGGGGAGTATTACCAGGTAGCCTATATTGGAATAGTGATTGCAGATATTCAGGAGCACTATTATTGGATATCCTGTATATTAATTTGGCTTTCCTCAAATGGATTCGGTCTTTAATAGGTAATATTTTTAACTTACCAGCTAAATTTTCCTTGCCTTCTTTCTGGACTGATATTAGCCCAAATGCTCTTTTTTGAAGATGTGCCAGCTTTGCTATGTTTTTATCATTTGAATTACCCCATACCATATTACAGTAGTCTAAATAGGGTTGTATGTAACTATTATAAAATAGTTTTCTGTGCCTTTCAGGGAAAAAGTGTCTTATCCTACTGAGAAGCCATAAGCTTGAATTGACTTTTTTACTGATATGTTTGATATGTTCAGCCCATGGTAGGTTATTGTCTACCAAAACACCAAGTAGTCTATCATGACAGACCATTTGCAAATTTCTATCCTTCCATGTCAGACATAGTTCATCAATTTCAAGTTTTGTCCTTTTTTGCCGTGTTGAGATAAGTAATATTTTAGTTTTACCAGTATTTACCATGATGCCATCGTATGTGCACCAGTTGTCCAGTTTGTTTAGGGCATTCTGTAAAGAAATTTTGAGTTCATGCTTTGTGTTCTGGATGTCTGACAATGTTGTGTCATCTGCATAGAGATCTGTAGATGACATTGAGTCCCTTAGTAAAAGTGGTAGGTTATTAATAAATAAAATAAATAGTAATGGACCTAGAATTGTGCCTTGTGGTACTCCACATCTAATTGTTCCAGGTTCAGACAGAACATTATTTATATAAACATGTTGTGTTCTCTCACTTAAGTATGAAGTAAACCATCTAACTGTGCTTTCATCACATTGGTAGATTTTCAGTTTCTTCAAAAGGATTTCATGATCCACCAAGTCAAAAGTTTTCCTGGAATCTTCAAATACAGATCCTATTATTCTACCTTGGTCAAGTGCTTTAAGCCATTTATCAGTTAGGGAGATCAAGG
This sequence comes from Megalonaias nervosa, assembly GCA_016617855.1. Taxonomy (NCBI): domain Eukaryota; kingdom Metazoa; phylum Mollusca; class Bivalvia; order Unionida; family Unionidae; genus Megalonaias; species Megalonaias nervosa. The sequence continues at coordinate 201,583 of JAECUM010000580.1, forward strand.
CAGTCTCCCATGAATGTTTCTGTCTAAAGCCTGATTGATTAGGGTGTAACAGCAAGTGTTTGGTTAAATATGATACGAATGAGTCATGGACATGTTTTTCAATCAATTTTGACAAGTTTGGTAGTATTGAGATTGGCTGGTAGTTATCAGCATCATCCTTAGAACTAGATTTGTGAATAGGAGTTCCTTTTGCAGTTTTCTATATTCTGGGGACAGATGAGGTTGCAATACTTAAATTGATTATGAATGTTATGCTATCTACAATAGCAGAGGCAGAAGATTTAATGAGTCGTGGACCAATCTGATCCAGTCCTGTAGCTTTCAAACTGTCTCTAAATGAATTCAGAATAATCCCAAAATAGTGTTGTCTGAAAAGGCTCAATGAGCACTTTTTATTATTGAAATGAATAATTTAAATAAATAAATCCTCTCTAAATAAAACTGAACACATTAAAAAAAGACTGAATTCCACCTCATATATTAATACAGGAATGAATGATTCTAATATAAATAATGTTAATATAAAAACCTAAGACACAATAAGAGGGCCAGGATGAGGGTCAAAAGTTCATTCCAGAACATTCAAGTTATAAACAAGATTAGGTCTATTACTAAAATTTTGATAAAGGACATGGCAAAAATCAGGTACGCTAGGAATTTGAAAGCAGAAAACCAATGTGCTGAACTCAATCCAAGCAAACATGTTTACCGACAAATAATAATAATAATCTTAAAATATAATCTACAATCAAAGACAAAAATTAGCTATGCAATAGGTTGTTTACCAAAAAATATATTAGTCAGATAGGCCCAAACTCCTACTCTCAGCAAAGATACAGTTCAATCACACAATACAGTACAAATTAAATATACATAACAATTCAATGTATACACTACAGCATGTACAATAAATGTACAAATGCATCAATGCAGAAAATAAGTACCTGTAAGAGAACAGCCAGAAAGCAACATCAAAGCAGAGACCCTCCATTTAAAGGACACCTGCCTATAATGGACAAATTTGGCCTGTTCCCTGAGTGTTCTTTATAGACAGGTTTTACTGTGTCTTCTACAGCAGTTGCTGTATTCAAGTGGACATTTAGAATAATATCATTACATGTCTCAAGTGTATGCTGGGATACATTAGGAGTTCGTTTCTTGCTTGTGTCATCTATTTAAGCTGAAAGCTTGTTGAATCAGTTCAAGTTGTTAATGTCGCATAATAATTTACTTCACTGGCTGCATTAAACTGAAACCTTATGATAATATTACTGTGAGAGTTCCTGTCTCATCAATATAAGCAGAAAAACATGTTCTATCATGGTCAACAGTGATTAAGTTTTGTACGAAAGTTTATGAAAGTCATACAAAGGGATTGTACTGACAGACATATGGACACAGGGGAGAAACTCATGTGTTCTGCAGAACTTGTGTGTTTTCATTTATTCAGACAGTGTTTGGTGTCTTTACCAATATGGATGCGGTTAGAGCATCCACCTCGGATACAAGAGGTCGTGGGCTTGAACCCCAGCCGAGTCATAACAAAGACTTATAAAAATGGCACTAACAGCTGCCTTGCTTGGTGCTCAGCATTAAGAGGTTAGTGTTAGGACTGGTCAGCCTGGTGTCAGGATAATGTGAGTGGGTGGAACATCATGGTACAATAATGTCTGCAGCATGATGCCCCAGTGCTAGACATCACTATAAACTGTGACACTGCAGACATAGTAACAACATGACGAAAATTGTTAAAGCTATGTTAAAAATCCAAAACACACACACACACACACACACACACGAATGTGCATGTGCTTGTTTGCTGGGGCATGTTTTTCTGATGTTACCAACAGCCATATCCAGTCATTTGCAACTTGTTATGGAAAATAAGATAATTTAGATGGTGTTTTTGATGATTTTATGACACAGCATCATGAGTAGGTTATTAGTGCCAGGGCAATTTACATAAAATTCCTTGCCCAAGGGCACCACCATAATACCCAACTGTGGTCTTTTGGTCTCGAGTCAGGCTTGCTAACCTTGTGTCAGGCTTGCTAACCTTGAGCCATCATGGCTTATGCCTCCATTTTGTAACTCACCTCTTATAACATGCAGGATTGTGCAAATTCTACATCCCTGAGCACACATGTGGTATAGTATAACTTAGAGCACAGAAAATAAACACAGACATGGTAATGTGGTAATGGTAAGTAAAAAAAAAAAGTCCAATGCATGTGCCAGTATAAAATTTGTTTTTGCATAGGATGGTATTTACCATAGAGCCAACTTTCTCGATAATCAATCTTTTTAGTTAAAAAATATCAATTAAATAAATGTTGTCACTGAGTAATGAAAGTTGCAGTTCCTAATCAAATAAGCACTTGAAAAGATCATTGATTGATCCATGTTTGCATCACTCTGGGCCTTTCTACAGCATGTGATAGCAAATGACACATCTGAAAGAGAAAGCAACACCCCTGGGAGGCCATTCATACAACTGTTTGGCAATACCTATTTCAATATATTGATATTGTTAGTAAAGTAAAGTTTGAAGATGTTACAGTTCATTATTTGCAAACTCATTTTTTCCCCCCTCAACACTTTCAAAGTCAGAAAAATTATTTGCTTTAGCTATGTTATTTTACAATCTATCAAGTTTTTTTCTTTAGCTTGCCTTGTCAGAAAAATGAATTAGCAATTACTTTAGCATCCAGGTTTATGTATATGTCTGTCCACACTTTAAGGTCTATATTACACTCTTTTGATAAAGCAAAATGTTAAAAACTGATCTTGAAAAGAGCTTGAGTTCATCTTTTTAAGAGAAGTTATTCATATTTTTTTCTTCCACAAATCCTGTCATATCATACTGGCATGGAGAGCAAATTGTCAAAAAATTTCTGCAGTTTTCCATTCCTAATGTTCACTTAATTTTAAACAGCATAAATCAGTCCTCATATTTGGAAATCATTTTGAGTGAGAACTGGACCAAATCCTGATGGGCCAATAATTTTAGCAGTCTACAATTTTAAATAGAAAAAAGCTAGAATGACAGAACTTTCAAGATTTTTCTTTCATTGGGTCCCTCTGCTAGACCACAAAAGTTTAATAACATTGGTACACCCTAAGTATCTTATCAGATATCTGTGGTTTCTGAGTTTAAGTTTTGAGCTTCTTGCTCAAAATGATTTGCGAATAGGGGCCTGCTCTTTGATTACATAATTATGTTTGGAGATCAGGGTCTATGCTGATTAATTGAGATCATTAGTAGTACAAAAAAACATAGCCTCCCTCCTATGTATATTTGCTCATCGTGTATTTGTCCATCTGCAAACAACGTAGACCCTGATCTGCAAGTGCATGATGTGCCAGCATATCGGGTTCTTTGTCATTTTTTTTATAATGATTACTCATCACTGAATAGACTCAGGTCTGCCAATGCATATTATGTGATGGCAGATCTGGGTCTATGATGTTTGCAGTAGAATCTGACATACGTGAATGGATTTTGCATTTTACAGCATCAGATCGAGGTCTATTCATTTGGAAGCAAAGAATACATAAATGGAAACTACTACACTCCGCCCCCCCCCCAAGAAAAGAACAACAAAAAAACCCCAAGGAAATACAAAAACAACAATACTTTGCATCTAATGGACAGAAATGATAATCAGCCCCCCCCAAAACCCAACAAAAAATCCCATACAAATACAGAAACAACAATACTTGGCATCTAATGTTCAGAAATGAAAATCAGACTGATAACAGAAACCAATTTCTAGCAGTATGCCTCTCACATATGAACCATAGCTACTTCAAAAATCCAAACCTACACTGTCTGCAAGATAAAATTACAGATAAAATGACTTATTCGGCTAAAATTTACAACTTTTATTTCAAAGATGCAATTTCTCCTACAATAAACCTAATGTGTTGGCTATGCATATTGAAAAGTATGGGGGTGGCTTATTATCAGATAAGGCTTTCTTAGTGAAATTGTGGCCATATTTTGTGAAAGTGAGACTTTACATCATCATAAAGCATGGGCTTATCATCAGAGAACTATGGCAAGTTTTAGGTCCCATGGGCTTTTGGAAAAGGCAAATTTTGCTGTGTTTGTGGGCTGTGTAGCAGCCATTATCACAAGTATAGGCAACAGTGTAATAATTCAGCATTATTATTGTGTTACAATGTAATTTCTTTATTGATTTAAGTCCAGATTAGTGTCTTGAAGCTCTCCAGGGAATGCTATAATATTTGGCCAACACCTAAATTATTTGTGTCATTGTGAGGAGTTGAATACTTTCAATTTTTCATTGTGTATGTGCTGTATTTTCTTTTGCAGCTAATTCTTAAACCAGTCCCCAGTTTCACTTTACATCATCATACAGAAGTTTAATGATTTTTCCATAATTTTCACAGAATATTAAGCAAGTACAAAGAATTCAGAGAAATTCCTTGCATTGTTCATTCTTTTGTTTCTTTCTTCCAAAACCTTTATGTTAATTCCTTAAGAAAATTTGTAGAATTTTATCAAATTTTGATTATTTTTCAGCTATATTTTAGAGGAAATGAAGACTCCTTAATGTTCATTCAAAAGATTATTTCCTTCCAATAAAATCCAGCTTTTGTCTTATTATCAAAGTCCAGATATCTTTAAGATCCCATATTCAACATGAATTAATCTTCAGCCTCAATTTCACAAACACTTTAACTGAAACCAGGTAATTTCATATTTTTTAAGCTTGTTCAATAATGGGTAGGAACTGCAGCTACTCATTGGTTAGTACGCCAGACATGTGACCAAAATGGTGGATTCAAATCCTAACATAATTGTTCCTCACGTTTGTCTGTCTCATACTATCCAATCATCTAGATTCCATCACAAATTTCATTTCTGCTGAATTCATGGATTGAATTTAGACTGAGTATGAGGCATATTAAGAAGAGCTAGGTCAATTTGTTTTTTGTTTATTTTCCAACAGAAGTTTATGGAGTTGTGGGGACCTGTTTGACCTGGAACTTAGTTTTGCCCTGTAATTGCATTTTTTGCACAGTTACTAGAACTTTCTGAAGGACATGTGGAGCAAAATCAAACTGGGTATGAAGAAGAATTAGATCAAGTTTGATTCTTGCCAGTTTCCTGGAAATTCATATTGACAACATATCTTAATAATTTCCTTACACCTGAGATAGAAGGACTTGTCAAAATCTTTTATAATACTTGCAAGAGATTGACGATTTAATACACCAACATGCCCGTAAGGTCTATGTGAATGTCTTTAGAAGATTGAATTGGTGATGATCTTGATCCATAAAAATCCTCATGCACTGATGAGAGACAGTCTAATTCATGTTCGAATGGCCAAAGTTCATGTTGAAAACAAATGTTAAATGTATTGCATAAAGTTCTTACATTTTGGATATTTCTAGTTATAGAATGACGCTTATAGAAAGAAATGCATAAAGTAGTCTTTATGTATATTTGAGTCCAATAAAGTAAAATTTGGAAACATTGGAATTTAATTCCAACACTAACCAACATATTCCTTGACCATGCATCTATGTTCATTATTGAATTGTGATTTAGGTTATCACAGGTGTTTTTGAAGGTGCATATTTATCAGCTTCTCTGCCTTGGTTGGATTGACTCGAGAGCAAAGTTCAATATGAGAGGAAATGTCTGATTGTAGAGTTTCAAGTTCAAGTCTCGTCACAAATATACATCGCTGTGCAGAAGTGAGAAGATGCTTATTTGACTTACATTAACCATATTTCCAGCTTGCAAATGGGAAAAAAATGACAACTATTGAAAATTTTTTTTGTTTTTTTTCAAATATTAAAATCTGTGTATTATCTCATCACGTGATTCCTTTAACAGTAATGTTTGCCATTCATAATTCATACTCCTCTTACATGCAAGACAAGAACTTTTAGCATTTCTTCAGAGATCATTGCCTGGATAGTATTGGTAGTAGTCCTCATCATTATTGATCTTAATACTTAGGAGATGATGGACTTACAGGATCCAGGTTTCCTCTAGAATCTGCCTGAATTTTCCTCAGAATGGAAAATATCATTTTAGTGTCTGCATTGAAATGTGGCATGTTAAGTACATCCTGGTTTCCTCCTGAGTCGGCCTGAATTTTCTTCAGAATGGAAACTATCATTTTAGTGTCTGCATTGGAATGTGGCAGTATTAAGTATGTCTTGCTAAGTTCAACTCCACTGAGTCCACCAATAAGTTTAAATTGTTTCCAGCCATTGAGCAGATTCAAGTTGCTGATTGTCTGCCAGAACTTTTCAAGATTGATGCTGTCTGGGTCAAATTTGGGAAGTACTTTTTGAAATCAACTTTACAGGAATGGCATAATGAATATTTATTTTCTTTTGTATATTATTCCAATCACTAAAATCCTTGTTTCCATCAGTTACTGATTTTCATGTAATATTTCATTTGTTTAGATTTTGGTGAAGTTTACAATTGCTGTGTAGTCTTTTGCTATCAAACAATTACTGATACTGCTCTGATAACACCTGATCTTACAAACCTTCACAACATTCTCTTTCACACACACACACACACACACACACACATCTCTTAATCACACAAACACCCATACATCTCTCTTTCACACAAATGCACATCTTTCACACAAACACGCATATCTCTCTTTCACACAAACACCATGTCTCTTTCACACAAACATGCACATCTCTCTTTCACACAAACACCATGTCTCTTTCACATAAACACCATATCTCTTTCATACAAACATATCTCTCTTTCACACAAGCACACATATCCCTTTCATACAAACAGTACATGAATTATGGTACACCAGTCCCAAATATATAACTAACAAAATTGATGAACTGATATGAGTTTGTGTGATTAAGTACCAAAACATGTACAAATAGCAAACTGAATTACATTCCAATACTTCTAAAATCATGGAAATATATAAAACTCATGAAAAAGTGTTTTATACTTGGTTATTAGCTCTATTGATCACAGACCAGAAAAACTGAAGTAATGGCCTGTTGTCCGTTGCCCATCATCCATTCATCAGCTGTTGTCTGTTCATCATCACAAGTTTGTTATCACCACTGGTTCTAAACTGGAGAGTTGCCATGTGACTTCACACATTTATCCAGTGATCTAGTTAGTCCTAAATGAAAGAGGTAATTGTTGTGACATTCAATATAGCCACCACAATGGCCATCTTGAAAATCTTGTTATCACTAATTCTCAATGGATGACTACATCAACATAGGGTTTTTGCTAAATGAATTTCTTACTGTATATAGTGGGTACTAAATGGCAATGGGCATAAATGACAATGGTGCTGATCTGATGGACAATATGACCACCATAGCAGCCATGTTGTAAATCTTGTTATTGCTACTTCCCTTGAATAGAAAGTCATATAAAGTAAGTAACAGAAAGAAGCAAAACCAACAAGTTTTGTAAAACTTAACAAATAAATAATTATCACAGTTATAAATGAAAATGTGATGAGAATGACTCCAAAATAGGATTAAATCTGAGTGCTCATTTCTCTCCATATATAGACCGCTCCAGTGGCCTAGTGGTTAGAGCGTCCGCCTCAGATGCAGGAGGTCGTGGGTTCGATCCCCGGTCGAGTCATACCAAAGACTTACAAAAATGGTACTAACAGCTGCCTCACTTGGCGCTCAGCATTAGGAGGTCAGTGTTAGGACTGGTCGGCCTGGTGTCAGGATAATGTGACTGGGTGGGACATCATGCTACATGTCTGCGGCATGATGCCCCAGTGCTAGACATCACTATAAACTGCCACACTGCAGACATCGTAGCGATATGACTGAAAAATTGTTAAAGCTACGTTAAAAATCATAATCACATCACATCACATCTCCATATATACACCTATTATGTGCGTATTTCACAACATGCCCCACAAGATCTTACTACTCAATTTATCTTGAAATTACCTAATCATGTGACCTAGCCCAACCAATGGGAAGTTGCTGAATTCTTCTAGAACCTTCCCAAACCCCATCAGCCAATAAGAAATTAACCCAGTTAACACCAAGTCTTATTATTAAGATTATTATTAGAAATTGTAAACACACATAACATCTATTCATAGATCCTATGTAATTTATGCTCTTAATTTTTCTACAACAGATAATAATCATGTGGGCAAAATCTAACTAAAGATAATCTGTACAATTTACAGCCATGAAAAAATTGCAAAATCAGGTAAAGTCATTTACCAGGAGTTACAAAAATATAGATGTATATCACACATGGGGTTTTCAACAGAAGACTTCTAATAATGTCAAGTTGCTCCTCAAAGAAAATGGTGCCAATTTGAAATCCAATATGGCCACCATGTTCTAGAGGGGGGAGGCCAGATTCAGAAAGGGCAGTAATTAGATTTATTGGATGCCATGTTGATTTGAATATGTGTCGTGGCTGGTGAGATTCTAGCCATTGCCATGTAAAGAAAAATTTTTTTAAAAAATGCATCAAATTAAGAGATCTAGCAAGAAATCTCTGCAGTTTCTGGTACTATATTGGCAGTAATTAAGGTCTAAGTATACTTTACAAACTTTTTACTTGAAAATGTTGTTATTGCTGGTGTTTTCAGTGGAAGAAGAATTATGACATCTGGTTGGTCCTAAATGAAAATTGTATCAGTTTGACCTCAAATATGACTGCCATGGCAGCCATCTTGAAAATCTTGCTATTGCTACTCCTCCTAAATAAAAATTCGTATCAACATGGTGTTTTCCTGGCATACTTATCCTTAGGAATTGAATGTATGTCTTGCTGAAATGACCCTTATATTATGGATTTAAAGAACTATAGAAATAATTACAAAAAAATTTTCATTTTAGTCAAGTCCATGTACTGTCTCATCCATGTTTGATTTTGGATCCAGTTTTCATACTAGATTCAGTGGAGTTCATTAGGGAACTGACCACTCCAGTGGCCTAAGTAGTTTGAGCATCCACCTTGGATGTGGGAGGTCATGGGATTGAACCCCAGCCAAGTGACCAAAGACTTATAAAAATGGTACTAGAAGCTGCCTTGCTAGGAAGCTCAACATTAAGAATTAGTGTTAGGACTGGTTGGCCTGTTGTCAGGATGATGTGACTGGGTGGGACATGTTGCTGCATGTCTGTGGCATGATGCCCCAGTGCTAGATGTCATTATAAACTGCCACATTGTGGTGATATGACTACAGAATTGTTAAAAGCTATGTTAAAACTCCAAATCGCCCACACATTACACAAACTCATTAGGAAACTTGTCTAACTTTTCACAGGAGTACCTCAAAAGCTTTAAATGGCCCTTATTCTTCATGCGAATCATTAGGCAGTTGCTTTTATGGAATATTACAACAAAGAAAAATGCATTGAAAATGAAAAGAACAATAAGCAGCTTAAAAGTTTGAACAATCAGGACATAAGTTTAAAAAGGAATATTCATGTTCTAGAGGGGGGAGGCCAGATTCAGAAAGGGCAGTAATTAGATTTATTGGATGCCATGTTGATTTGAATATGTGTCGTGGCTGGTGAGATTCTAGCCATTGCCATGTAAAGAAAAATTTTTTTAAAAAATGCATCAAATTAAGAGATCTAGCAAGAAATCTCTGCAGTTTCGGGTACTATATTGGCAGTAATTAAGGTCTAAGTATACTTTACAAACTTTTTACTTGAACATAATGTTTTACCTTTACTGCACATTGTGCCAATATTGTATCAGACATGGCTGCCATGATGGCCATTTTGAAATCTTGTTACTGCTACTCCTCCTGAATGGATGTATGGATGTTCTACATGTTTTGGCATTGTGTTTTCACCAGCAGTTTTCAAATGATCTCCAGTTTGTCCTAAATGAAAATAGTGCCAATCTTACATCCCATATGGCCATGACAGTGGCTAATAATTTGAAAATTTATTGCTGAAAAGTATCAGATGTTTTCAGTTAAAAACAATAATGGTTTTATCTTGAATTCCTGGAAATTCTTTTTAAATAGTAGAGCCCCTTCCAATCTCTTGGTTTTTTAAAAATACGCTATTATCCACTGAAGCTAATTGATGTACAGGTGTAGGTTTTACAATTATCAACAACGGAAATGGTAAACAACATTCCAAGAGTAAGGTTCGTTTGAACCGTTGCCTTCTAATATTTTTGCAATTTTAATTTTATTTTCTCTGCAGGTGAGTAAATTAATTGTTCTCCACAGGTGAATCAATATAGTTTTTCTCTCTGAATCAATATAGTTTTTCTTTACAGGTGAGTAATAAGGTTTTAAACAAACATTGTTCATTAGATCATCGTTGGCAGTCTAACAAATGGTGAAACATGATTCTCCCAGTTTCAGCAGCCTAAATCTTGTAAATTGTTAAGGGTATTGCCAATGATGGACAACTGTACTTCCACCTGTGTTATTAGCCTGTCTCTTTAATATTTTTTTATTTTCTAGAACTACAGTTGTGTCCAAAGAATGACATTTATCTGCAATGTCATATCATTGTAGAAGTATAATTGTGTCCCAAGAGTGGTATTAGCCTGTCTCTTATCTTATTTTAGAACTATATTTGTGTCCAATGAGTGGCATTAGTCTGTTTTTACTATTTTATCATAATTGTAAACTAGAGTTGTGTTCAAAGAATGGCATTTATTGGTTTGTGTTATCTTGCTGTTGTAAACTATAGTTTTATCCAAAGAATGGCATTAGTCATTTTGAATTACATTACTGTACCATTGTAAACTATAGTTGTGTCCAAAGAATAGCATTTGTAACTTTGTATTATCTTATCACTGTAGAACTGTATTTGTCTCCATAGAGTGGCATTTGCTTGTTAGTATTATCTAATCATTGAAGAAGTACAATTGTGCCCCAGACCATGGTATCAGTCTGTCCCTATTATCTCATCATTGTAGAACAACAGTCGTGGCCAGAAAGATCAGTGCATAAATAAAATTATTTCAAAACTAGGTCTTAATATTACAAGCAATTAAATATTGTTTTTGCTGAAAATTTTTTTTGTCTGTAAACAAACCATCCAAAGACACAGAAAATATAGTCATCAGGAATTTTGAATGCGGGTTTTATGCTGATTTTCATTGTCAGAACCTTTTTAATGCTATTTTTGTTATTTAAGAATTTAAATATGGGAACAGGTGTGTCTCACTAATTGAAAAGAGTAGCGCCATGGTGCAGATGCTGCTTATTAGGAATGCAAAGGACCAAGTTAATGTACCATATACAGAATCATTTGACATGACACAATTTTAGAGTCACTTGGTGCGACTGTCAACTTTGTGACTTCAGATAAAAGAAGGTTTGTAGCAATTGCTTTGTGTGACAGCTCTGAACACAGGCCATGATCTTCTTGTTTTTGAAACAATTTTTTTTGTTTCAGGGTTACTATGGATACAAGGAATATATCGCTACTCAAGGTAAGATACTGTTATTTTGAAGTGATTTACAATGTTATTTTTAGTAATAGTTAAATGCGTGACATGCATCTAGGGAATAAAGAACAGATTACTTAGTTGGTTACTTTGTTGAATTTATGAAATAAATCAGCTGAATTAATTCACAAGAGCTACTGTATTTAATGGTTCATTTATTTTGATCCTATTGAAGTATTAATCACATAATAATAAAATCTGATCAATGAGGCAACAGATAAGTGTTTGTACCAGTCAGATTTAAGTCCTATTGGAAAAGGTGTCTGCCATCATTTGGGTATCCTTTGTTAGCATTATTATTTACTGGAATAATAATTTTATCACTTATTGTAATATTACCCTAGTGAAAATAGAATTGAAATTTCACTGATATGTAAGTAAAATTTCATGAAATTTCACTGAAAGTTTTGGTCAAGATATTTGTGAGATTTCACTGAAATTTTTGTGAGATCTCATGAAAATATCTCTAAAACTTTGGTGAGATTTCACTAAAATGTTTCCAAAACTTTCATTGAAGTGTTGGCAAGATTTTACTAAAATTTTAACCAAAACTTTCACTGGAACACCAGTGAAATTTCAGAGTTACTAAGAGCATTTTAGTGAAATTTCAGTAATTTTTCACAGACATTTCCAAAGGTTTCAAATGAAATGATGAATAAGAATTATACAGCACTTTTTTAATCACTGAAATCATTAAATATAAATGAAATAAAATTGCACAACTGTTTTAATTATATGACATCCATGAAATATGGGAGTACTGCAGACTCGACTTTTGAATGTACAAACTATAATGCTTTTGTGATTTCTTGAGTGAGCCCTTGATTCATAAGCAGCCATGACAAACATTTATCACAATATATTTACATATTTTGCTCAAAATTCTAAAATGACTAGAATATTTTGCTAATATAAGCAATAATATCACTCATGACATTTTGGGCCATGAAAACAACTCTGCAAAGATATGACCATCTTTGACAGACATGGATATACAATATCATCACTTTCCACCAGTGATCTATATGTTATCCCCCCAAATAAATTCTGGAAGTGAATCAGTATGGAGTTATGTAACTTTAAAATCATCCTGGTCCAATTCATTCTCATTTAACAAGTTAGCTGCTAATGCAGAGTTGGTAATAGTAGTTCAAAGCTTTATGGCAAAAAAAATCGCAAAAAGTTTGTCCTGTCATTCAGTTTTTTACAGATTGACAAATTATGTTCCAATTGACTTTGCTTTCAAGTCATTCTCACTTCTGTACATTTTTCAAACCATTAATCAAACTTTTTGTCCCCATGTCCTGCTTGAAAATTCAAAATGCCATATTTGGCATGCATGCATTTTCCAATCAGTTTCTGTTATGTGAAGATTCATTGGGCAAGTACAAGCTTTTGACCAATCAGAAAGCATTTTAAAGTGATCATCAGCTAAATAATATGTGGAACAAATACTATTATAATGATCATAATGGAATGGGACCCAACAGACCATTTTTCTTTTAAAAACTGGACTTAAGATGATTACAACAAAAAAATGGTCCAGATTGAGGAATATTGGATCCAGGTCAGGAGAGAAGCGGAGTTCTTCTTAAAACAATCTTGTTGTGTGGGGGCAGTTCAATCCAATTCAAGTTAAACAAAAAGGAGACAAATAATAAGGAAAGATGTGGAAAATGTTATTGTTCCCAAAATGAACAATAAAATTAGAACTATCAGAAACACAAAATATAAGTTTTCTTAAAATTCATTCAGAATGTACAAGAAACAAAAACAAAATTATATTAAAATGGAATAAAGGTTCATTTTTTTATATCGGTGAAGTACAATTTCTCATTGAAATTTTATCAAAGAAATTTCAGTGATATTTATTTCAATCACAAAATGTCACTGATATTTTCAGAATTTTGGCAAAATCTCTGAAATTTCATTGAAATTTGGTGAAATTCCCAAATTTTTGGTGAAAAATGGGCATGAATTTCACTGAAATTTACATTTCACTAGGGTTTGATCTCAACCAGTGTAAAAAGTTTTATATATGTGAAGTATAATAACACAACATTGGACAGTCTAAATATTTATTATGCATTTGCTATGATTGGATGACACACTAAGGAGTACAATGTTGCATTAATAGGAAGGTAGACAGTGATTTCACAGGAAGTCATTATACAGTCTACGGCATCGATAATAAGTGACAAAAAGTTGCATGTAACTTTTGGTGTTTTGCTTGGTGTCCATGTCTATTGCACATATCTATTCTCTTTTACTAAATATAGTTAGTATTACTAATAATAGTAATAACTGTATGGTGTTACTATAATTAGTAAAAGAGTATAGTTCCACAGAAGCTAATACTCTAAACAATAATAGAAAGTGCTTTTACAAGGATATCACATTCCTTAGATAATGTTTCTAATGTTAATATAAATTCTCTTGTGATATATAAAGAAAAGAAAATTTTGAATATTACTGTTAAGATTATTTAGATCAGTCTGTTTACAGTAATAGAAAGTATCATGCATATCTCTAGCGTTTTTCCTCTGATCTCATTTCATTTACATGTAGTATCACATCAGTCCTCCAATCATGGTTTTTGATGCTCTAATGACTTTTACCCATTTAATTTTGTAATTTGTTTTTAAATGAAAATCATACAATATCTTTTGTTGTTGTTTTCCCTCAGGACCAAAGGGAAGAAATGTGGCATTGTTTTGGCACATGGTTTGGCAAGAAGATGTCCATTGCATTGTCATGGCAACAGGACTCTTTGAAAATGCAACGGTATGATCATACTACTTAAAGTGTATATTAAGTCGTATTTCTGTTTTCAAATATTTTAATGTTTCATACTACATTACACTAGTACTAAAAGTAAAATAGTTCAAGAAATGTTTAGGTCATCGGATTGTAAGGCCAGGTGAGGTTGTGGCATGGTCCTCCATCCATAGTAAGTTTTCAAGTGCGTCAAGTGTTCACTGTTGCTTTTTGTTTACAGCTTCTTCTAAAAAAATCACTTAACTAATTTGTACATCAATTCATGGGAAGTAAACTGGCATAAAGATCTTTCAGATTTGTTCAATGGATGGTGATCTGACAAGTATATTGCTGCTATTACTAAAATTACAGTGAAATCAATACAAAATAAATTTTTCTGCTAGAATATTCATGGTATGTATTCAGATATAATTTCAATGTTCAGGAATGTTAACAAAGCTCTAAAATTCTCCTTTTTTCTTCCATATTTTTTGGTCTGCCTTGGTATTGACAACATGCTACCACTACACTGCACTGAAAACACTTTAAACATAGTAATGTAAGTCTAATATGACATTTTAGGGGTCTTGGTTGATTTTATTCAGAATAGTAATCAAACAAATGTAAAGGAAATGTAGGTGCTGTTTTTTTCTGTTCATATTTAATCTCAGTATGACCAAAATGTTTGTGCTAAAGACAGTGTCACAAGGTGGGATGATGAATGAGATCTCCCACTTCCCATGGTTTTGGTTATCATTATCTAGGAGATGGTCGAACATGGTGTTATTGCCCAGATCAAGTGTTTAATAAAATAAAATATGAAATTAACAGATGGAATAAGAGAGATCTGAGAAGAGATGTAGAATACAACAGTATGAGCCCCTGGTATGTAGAATATAACAGTTTAATCAATTACATCAACAAAATGAAATCAAACATGACATTTGAATGGTTCACTTTCTCTTAGAAATAGTTACAAAATGTATGTGAAATTCAGTTAGCCGTTCTGTTATACTGATAGAACAAATGTCGCTATATAATGGAGTGTCTGATTGAACTCAAATTGCTGGCATGTCAGTATCACCTGGTGCTTTGGGTCTTTCCAAATCACTGTTAGTGATAGGTTGGTGTTTATGTTTTTCTTGTCCTTTTCTCTCTCTTTCTCCTCTTGCTTCTTCAGGTCATCAGCCTCTTGGTTGCAGAATGTACTCTTTTCCACTGTGCAGTATGGTATGGAGCTATTTTTGTTTTCTTCAAATAAAAAATATAATAACCAACCTATGTCCATGTCAGATTTTTTCCTTCTCCTCAGATCAAACAATATTCCCACTTTTTAGGTCAGATATCATCTATGGTAATTCAACAGAACTAAGCTATTATCATTTTTGAACCTAATACACACTCACTACCCTATTACTATAAATTAATGTCTTTCTAGCTGCCCTTGCATACCTACTGAGATCATGACATAATCAGACCTCTTAGATAAAAAAAATACACAACCTTTTGTGGCTATAAATTACCAGCTATGTCAGTCAACACATGCTGCTTGATGTGATGTGATGTGATGTGATTATGATTTTTAACGTAGCTTTAACAATTTTTCAGTCATATCGCTACGATGTCTGCAGTGTGGCAGTTTATAGTGATGTCTAGCACTGGGGCATCATGCCGCAGACATGTAGCATGATGTCCCACCCAGTCACATTATCCTGACACCAGGCCGACCAGTCCTAACACTGACCTCTTAATGCTGAATGCCAAGCGAGGCAGCTGTTAGTACCATTTTTGTAAGTCTTTGGTATGACTCGACTGGGGATCGAACCCATGACCTCCCGCATCCGAGGCGGACCATGTTGCTTGATTCTTGATTGAATCAAATTCACATCTTATTACAAAAACAAATTAATGAACTTCACTCCTTGTCCTAACTGCATTACTTTGCTAATTAGCAATTCATTGACATAGATTTTCAGACATAGAAAAATTAATTTTTAGCATAGATGATTTCTATTACATACAGAACAACTAAATCAGAACTCATTCATGTAATACATGAGTCACATAACATTTGAGAAAAAATACATGCAGGCTGTTAACTTCTGAACTCAAAGAAAAATTGAAGTATGAATATAAAATGAGTGAATTTAGCAAATAATTACAAAGTTACATGAATGAACATATATTGTATGCAATTGAGACAATACCTTTGTTGCTTCCTGAGCCCTCGCTTGCTTATCATAAGAGAATTCCCTCTGGCTCCAGGTCTTTCAAAGTTCCAGACCCACCTGTCCCTTGGACAATTTATTTAATGAGAGAAATTACTTATTAATTTTTCTTAGAGTTAAATTTTGGCTTCCCTCAGAACTTTGACTAATATGGTGAGAGAGGTTACTTTAAAACCCCGAGTTCTGTCTGGGAACACACACACCCTCATTTAGCTTAGCAATTCAGGATTACTTTCTCTAACCACCAAAAATTTTAACACTCCCATCGAAGCTAGAATAATCCTCTCTTTATTAATAACCATTCTGGAAAATATCATTTTATGATGTCTGTTTCAAAAAGCCCAAGTTTTAATAAATTTCTCTCTGGTTTATCATAGCTCTTGTCATTACACTGACCTTACACTGACATGTCTGTTGGACCACTATCAAATGGACCCTAATTAAAATTAAATTCATGCCCCATACAGAGAAGACTCCATCCCTCACAGTCAACTGTTTATAGCAAGTCTAATCCATATGTAAACTTAATGGTTATGTATCATGCTGACCACGACAGAATGTACCATTGCAGACGGCCTGTAGGTAATATAAGGTATTAACTGTAGTTCAGTTATATGCAGGGATTTTCTATGACTACACTCTGTTGGAAGTAATTAACAATGAAAATTACACATATCGACTTTTAATCAAATTTGACTTCAGTTTGAAAAGTTGAGACAATCCATGCAAACAGTTTCTGACTCAGTTATTTCTTAATTTTAAATTGTACAAAATCAAGTTTAGACTGGATCATCATGATTGTTCGTTTGAACTAATAGTACACAAATTCCTAATTAACCCTTTACCTCATAAAGCACTTTTGGATGCCTCTACTGCATTCTCATGGAAGTGCTATTGGATACCTGCATCCACTTTGCACACAAGCAAGTTTGGGCATTTGTGCACTTTCTGCATGGAAGTGTCTTTCAGTACCTGCAGTAACATCAGCCATTTTGAACCAGTTTTTTGTTGTGCCACCTCCAGAGAAAACCTTTTACTAAAAACTACAGGCATCGAGGTAAATAACTGTTATGTCACATAATGTAGTTGCTATTTAATATACAGTTGTAATCTGCTATTTAAAGTAACTGGCTCATATTCTCAACTCTCAGAAATATTGGCTATGGATTTTGTTCAGCATTTTATTGAGTTGGGCTGATTATAATTATGATTATTATGAAGCCTTCAGTAAGTCAGATATAGACTCCGATATCAATGTAGGTGACACTGAGTTATAGTAATTTATTAAATTCAGATGATTTAGTGATACAGACTTAGACAAGGCATTGGTAGATTTAGAGGTCGAGAAAGGTCAGCTATGGTTGGTCACACAACTTCACTGACTTGATGGTGCATGAGTTCTTTCAAGATTTTAATGTGTATAAAAAATTCTTCTGTGAAAATAATTATACAACTATAAAGAACAGATCTTACTCTTAAACCTTTCTTTTGATGATAAATATGTACAAAAAAAGTAAACTGGTAAAAATTATGTTGATCTTAACACAAACCACACTACTATAAATTATACAGGCAGGCTTATACACGGTCATTTAGGTAATAAGTGTTCTATTTATAGCACACTACATTGTGGCTTTGGCACATATACACCTTTCCCTCGATAACTCATGCACATCAGAGTCCAAATACACAGACCACACTTTCAGCAAGGGCACGAGCTACCAAGGGACCTCCAAAAAATCTGCTAGACATCCAGAGAACCATGGGGTTTGGGGGGGGACTGGGCTGTTTAATGACTGAATCCTCATTTTATAATCGCATTGAGAATAATTGTCAATAAAGCGCTTTTTCTGATGAAGTTGTTTGCTATTCTCTATAAATTACATTTATTTTCAAAATGTCCAACATCTGAAAGATTGATAGCATGATTCCAACTGGTTTCAACAACCAATACAGCATGTGAGAACATTCGTGTATTATGTTGCGGCTTTTTGTTTTGTTGATTAGTCTGGTTCCCAGAGTGATGTATAATAGTATTTTGTGAAACAAGAAGTCTACGAGCAGGGAACCAGACTAACTGTTGATACGCTATCAAACAAGATTCCTTTTTATCAAAAACAGACAACATTTATTACATGAGACTATTGTCTACATCAAAACTCAATTTTTGTATTGCTCAGTTAGTAAAATATTGATGCTGTGATTTCATTACAAGTAATGGTGAAACTTTTTATCATCAGGAATTCTCTGAAACTCGTTTTCTCCACAATGGTCCATATCTGTGAAACAAAGCTCTTTATTTTTATGAAGTACTCACTTCGCTTGGTTGCATTGCTATCTTTAGTTAAGATTGATTAATTTAAGTTAGTTCAATTAGATTACATACACAATAACATTTATACCAGTGTTCAATTGATCAACTGAAATGAGTTACCCAACATGCTGGTTCTTAAACATGTAGGACTTGTATGCTTTTTAACTTTTTTAAAAAATTTTTTTATTCCACCTCCTTTATTTGATTCAAAAGATGTAATTACTGGTAACATGATAATAGAAAAGGAGGCCCGCTTTTATTTAGTGCAACAATACAACAAAAACACAGTGCGCACTTAATTAGGTTGTCAGAAAAATGCTCACGGACATAGTTGTTACAGTAGATTGACACATTTTATGTTTAATTACAAAAGGACACATTGCATTTATGATGATTACACTTAAAAGGAACTAAAGGATAGAACTTGAACACAAATTTCAATTGATAAAAAAATGATTTAATTGGTATTTATTTATTAAAGTACTGCCTCCACTAAGCATAAGTGATATTTTCATTGATTGAAATTTCCTTGAATATTGTTAATGGTAGTGTACTAAGAATGTTGTTTGGAAAGAAAGTGTAACAAATTATATTACTTCTTATTAAAAGTTGATATTTCATAATGTTAATTAAAATTTCCAGGTCCTATCTACTGTTTTCGATGATAAAACGAGCGATATATCAAAGTTTCCTTTACTAATTTTGATCATGATTTTCTTCAAGTTCAACAGATAGGAATCAGTTTTGGGGCATTTTCTGGTTTTAAAAAAGGGATCTATGCCTGACCCTGCATTATAAGTGGGTTCATGAGTTATAAGGGTGGAGTTATTGAGGGAGTGGTGTATATCGACAGTAGCAGATGCTGTGAGATAAAGGTTTCATATACTTACTGAAATGATTTGGTGTCTTTTATATCTTCTCTTTTCTACGCCATGGTTTTTATGCTATGCAACAAATAGGCCACTTTTTCAGTTCTGAATAATTGTTAGGGCTGATGCTAAATTATTCCAGTCCAGGGTAAACAATAACCACCAGAATTGAAAGTAGTCTGTTGATTGTGACAGGCCAGAAGTTTATAATCCTCAAAAACAGAACCCCAGAATACAAGAAATGATGCAACAGGGAGACTTTATGCAAAAGCGCCCTTTAAATGATGAGTAAAGTACTTAAATTATATATGGGAACAAGTTTGCAATAACTCCTTTACGTTAAATATAAATTATGAGAACCTGAATGATTTTGGTTTGAAGTTTTACAGCACAGCAACATGAGTAGCTATTTAGTGTCGAGGCAATTGGAGTAAGGTGCCTTGCCCAAGGACACACCATGGTGGCTGACCAGTCTGATGGTGGGATTCAAACCCACTTTCATTTTGATCAGAGGTTCTGCATGCTAACCACTGACCCATTCCTGAACATGCCAACTATTATAAGAAAATTTGCATAGAATAGGTTTAAGAGTTGGATTTCGAATGGTGTGAGTTTGTTACTTTGGGTATAGTAGGTGAAGTGGAGTAGGTGTGACGGATAGTTTTCTTTTTCACTACTGACCAAAAGGAGTACCTGTGGTCAGCATGGTCAACTGCTGAGTTGAGCTTTATGTGTCACTACGCACTTGGCAAACAAGCTAATTATATTCAAATGCTGATTATCTTTTTGAAAATTTATCATTATTCATTTCATTTGTACTGCATAGAGGGAAATGTTTCTTGTTAAAAACCATTAATAAAATTTAACCAGTATTTTACAGCATTCTGGCATGAAGGTCTTTCATATTGTTCAAATTATATTAATCCACCATTTGAATTGACTTATGGTTTGTAGATTTGTCAGAAATCCTTGAATTTGAAGGGTTACCTTGAAAACTCCTAGAATTTCAAAATAGTTGCTTTTATCCTTGATTTTGTTGAAATGGTCTTTGAATTTTGCCAAAACTCCTTGAATTTTCCAGAGGTAATACTGAATATTATAATGGGATAAAATATATTACTTTTCAAAATTCATAATATTTGGTAATTACATTGTTTCCAAATACAGTGTATAATGAATAAATTACTAGATAAATCTGGTTGGATCAAATGACACATGACACTAGCAATGATCACATTGTGTAATTCTACCTTTGCTGTAGTGGCAGGCTAATTTAATGGATCATAAATTCAGTAATAAATGTCACCTGACCATAAATGATTTGTGTTGCAGATGGTGAAAAGGAGGTTGTGACCCACTTTACAATTTGGTAAAAGTATTTAATTGCAACGAACACAAAATGAAATGCAAGGCATGTTACAAAACTATTGACATTTCCAGCAAGAGTGGAAGTATGTACGTATGTCTAGGGTTTTAACAGCATATCACCACAAACCTATCTATACAAGGAAGTTTAGGCAGCTCAGAAAGGCATACATACAGAAGAAAGATAAAGGCAAAATGAAGTAAAATTCATAAAATACAACTTAAATGTTTATATTGAAACCTAATTCTTTTAAAAGGTCCATAACCTCTGGTGTATTTTGCTTGTTGTACATCCGTGAACCAACAGTTCATCATCAATCTTCTCCATTGTCAACCTTGCCCTACTGGGCCTAAATGGTACCTGTTAAATACTAGGCCAATACATACTGTATGGTTAATGTAATATATACTGTATTGTTAATGTATATTGTATTGTTAATGTATACTGTACTGTACTGTACTGTACTGTTAATGTATACTGTATGTACTGTACTGTACTGTTAATGTATACTGTATTGTTAATGTATACTGTACTGTTTAGAGTACTATTGGTTCCTTCTGCTTTTATATCTGTGTTGTGATGAGCAATGTTACATATGGACAAAATTCAGTAAGAGAAATGCTCATTGAAAATGTTTGACTCTCCTTGAAAACTGAAAACTTGCAATGCTGTATGAACCATATGGCCTTTTGTTACTTAATATAAAACATTTTTTTAAATGACATAATCTAAAAAATCTGATGCTTTTTACCAAATTTGATTAATTTCTGTACAGATTTTTTGAAAAACTCATTTAAAGGTTTTTCTGTTTTCATTTAAAGAGGTTATTTCCATATTTTGTGAATGGCTGCCTTACTTGATGGCAGATCAGCATCATTTATACAATCCCTCAATGCCAGACTAGTCTGTGCCAGATGTGGTCAGGATTGGTCCAGTGGTTTTTGAGAATAGGTTTAAAATGGCAATAGTTGGCAAATGTACCATGCACAACACAAAGCACACACTGTTTGTAGATAACATTCAGCAGATATGAATGAAAATATAAAAACTAGAGAAACCCTTGACACAGTTGATTTCATAACATATGCAGCAGAAAGCATTCTTCTGACCCAGATATTTTTAAAACTTCACTTGTACTTTGTTATTAGGCAGGTGTCAGATAGATGATATCAGGCCAGCTTGGACCTCTTGTTTACCTCAGAAAGTTGTTTCTTGAGCTGTCCAAGATAGGTCTGATGTGCTGTTGCAGGTTCCATCCAGAACCATCTCAGTTTCTAGACCACCTTAATTGCATGCTGAGAACAATCTCACTTAGACTTCCTTGATTGCCTGCTGAGAACCATCTCACCTTGTTGACCTCCTTGATTGTGTACTGAGGACCATCTCAGTTTCTATACCACTTTGATTGCATGCTGAGAACCATCTCACTTAGACCTCCTTGATTGCCTACTAAGAACCATCTCACCTTGTAGACCTCCTTGATTGTGTACTGAGAACCATCTCACTTTGTAGACCACCTTGATTTTCAAAATATGTTCATTTCTTGAAGATTATTTTTTGAAGATTCTCACAAGTGCTGGTTGCAGCCTTGAAAAAATAAAGCATTCCATTTAATGCTTCATTGTACTTCTTTAGGTATGGAATGAAATTGGTTGCCTGTGATTTGACCGGGGCAAGTCTATGGAAAATGCTATGAATATAAAGGAGTATCACGATCGATTCTCAGCAAGTGACCTTGAAACCCTTTCCTGTTCTGTTCTTGTACTGATCTTATCCCCATCACTACCTAGTACCATGATGGGAAAATTTCTCAACAAGTGGCTGTAATAGAATCTCTTGATCTGTTCCTATGCTGATCTTATTGTCATCACTACCTAGTCGATGACTTTTGACTTTGGAACATTTCTTTTTTCTCAACATTCAGCTATGATCTGTGATAGATACTGACCAGTACCACTAGCTACCATGATGTTTTGACTAGTTGAAATAAATTTAGTCTAATACATGTGCACACATAACAAGTTTATTTTGCTTATGAAAATTAGTGTTTTCGTATGCAATAGCATTTACAAAAGATGACTCCAGCAACTTAACAGGAATGTTGATTCCAGCACGATCATGGCATCATTATTGTGTGAAAACATGTCAGTTATTGCATAGCCAATGTTAAGTAATAGTCCCATCAAAGCTACATTGTCAAGTTTACTTCAGCAGGCCAATTATGCAATCTAAGGCTACAGTTAGAGTCTCTTCCTTTTCAGATATCACTAATGCTGCTTGACTCTGGCAAAGTTACGACTGCAAATCGTCAGCTTAAAATCACCACTTTTTGGTATTTCCTTTCAGACTGGCATGTACAGAAACTTGTATTAAAATGACAAGAACTGTATTCTGTTATTTTCATGATCATAACACAGCCATTTGTACTGTACATACTCGCTTATAAGTCGAGACAAACTGCAAACAACTAAGATCTAGATCTGCTGTAGCATAATGCACCTGCAGATCAGGGTTTATGCTGTTTGTTTTACTGACTACTCCTAACAAACTGCACAGACCCAGATCTGCCTGCACATCTGGTTCTGTGCAGTTTGCAGTTGGTTTCAACTTATAGGCGAGTATATATGGCAAGTTTGTAATTATTTTTAAAACTCAATCAGTCATTATCTGCATTCAAGTTTCAGGAGACCCTGATTCAGTATTCTGATTATAACCTTCCACATCCATAACAGGGTTCTTATCAGCCAGGAACTTGGTGATTTACCTGGCTACTTTTACTTAAAACTCTAGCTATTTAAAAAAACCAGCCTCATTGAGGGAGGTCCCCAAACCACCACCATCCCACACACACATAACTTTGTCAACTCACCCTCTGACTTTAATGGAAGGCCCTGCATAATGAGAATTTGATAATTCATGCTTGTTTCAATTTCTCCCTCCAGAATTGCATTATTGTCACTCGAGTCATCATTTTCACACTATTTTGCACTTTCTCGTAAAGACATGTGAAGGGTTTGGGCCAGTTGTGTCTGCTCCAGCTTGTTTCCTATCCGTGATTAATCAAATGTATGCTCTGAATTGGTGCCTATGTAAAATTAGAATTTGTATAACATTTTGTCCAGCCAATTAAATTGATAATTTTATACAGCCTTTGATGAGGGGTTTTCTTGATTCCACAAGCCATTAAGGGCCATGCTTGATTCAGTATATCCAAAATAAACAGTGATGTTCTTTAACCTTTTCTGTTATGTAATTTTTTTATGCATCAGTAATTTGCCATGGAAGTGATTTCCTTTTGCCAGATATAAAAAATAGGGGTCAATGGCACAGCCAGAAATAAGCACTAAAGATGTCTAGCAGGTGAACAATTTCAAGCCCACTTGGGCCTCCTGGATATGTATTACACTATAAATTATTGTATTTTAGTAAGTTAAGTAAATCAGCATCTTTATGACATAAAACTTTGCAAGTTAATGATATTTTACGCCATAATATTTTGTGAATTTAATTGATGTCTAATTTGCAAAAATTGTGTTTTTTTAATGTGTGTGTGTGTGTGTGTGTGTGTGTGTG